>PVHX01006071.1:0-104824 GCA_004024805.1 Geosciurus inauris
CTATCTATGTACAATGAGTCAATTTACACTGTCAACATGTAAGCCTAAATAAAACAAGAATAAAAAAAAAAAAAAGGCTGGAGATATGGCTCAGTGGTTAAACACCTCTACGTTCAATATCTGGTAACAAAAAGAAATGCATAATAAATTCTCCTTTTAGAGTTTCACCATGTATATTAATAAATAAAGGCTTTGAGAAGTCCTGAAACTTAAAGAAGAAAAGAAGAAAAAGAAAAGAGAAGAAAGTGCTTAAATTTGTTACTTTTTTAAAAAGCCATATTATCACATAACACTAAACTACTAAATCTCTCAAATTTATCCAATTTTCCTCTTGTCCACAACAACAAAAGTTTAATTTAAATAATTATAATTCTAAAATCATATTTTATTTCATTCATCAAAAGGACTAATCCTGAACTATATTAATCAACAACCAAACAAAAATGAAATTATGTATACCTAGAATGTATTTCCAAAATGATTCTGTGCCCCTTCAGATTCCCTGTTCTGCAACTCCTTGTTTTCTATTCTTCTGTTGTTTTCTAGATCATACACCAAGAAATTTTGAAGAATAAATTATACACTAATAGCAAAGTAAAATCTCTATTCTCATACAGACTACATTACAATAAGAAGAGTGTTCATTGATTATTCAAAGTATTAGCTATTTTTATTAGATTTATATTACATGTAACCCTCAAATTTGGTCAGCATTACTATGAACTATTACCCAGGTAAGGAAACAGATTTGACCAAAAGGGATTAAGAGCAGTGATTTCCTTAGAAGGTAGGGAATTTTTCCTTAGACAAAGTAGGATTTATAAAGAACTCGAAAAACTTAACACTAAAAAATCAAGCAACCCAATCAATAAATGGGCTAAGGAGCTGAACAGACACTTCTCAGAAGAAGATATACAATCAATCAACAGACATATGAAAAAATGTTCAACATCTCTAGCAATTAGAAAAATGCATATCAAAACTACTCTAAGATTTCATTTCACTCCAGTCAGAATGGCAATCACCAAGAATACAGGCAACGATAAGTGTTGGCAAGGATGTTGAGGAAAAGGCATGCTCATACATTGCTGGTGGGAATGCAAATTGGTACAACCAATCTGGAAAGCAGTATGGAGATTCCTTAGTAAACTTGGAATGGAACCACCATTTGACCCAGCTGTCCAACTCCTCAGTCTATATACAAAGGACTTAAAAACAGCATACTACAGTGACACAGCCACTTCAATGTTTATAGCAGCTCAATTCACAATATATAAACTGTGGAACCAACCTAGATGCCCTTCAATAATTGAATGGGTAAAGAAACCATGGTATATATACACAGTGGAATACTACTCAGCAATAAAAGGGAATAAAATTATGGCATTTGCAGGTAAATGGATAGAGTTGGAGAATATCATGCTAAGCAAAGTAAGCCAATCCCAAAAAAACAAATGCTGAATATTCTCTCTGATTAGTGGATGCTGATCCATAATAAAGGAGAGGACATGGGAAGAATGGAAGAACTTTGGTCAAAGGGGAGGGAAGGAGGAGGGGCCATGGGGACAGTAAAGATGGTGGAATGAGATAGACATCATAGCCCTAAATTCATGTATGACTACATATATGATGTGATTCTACATCACGTACAACCAGAGAAATGAAAATTTGTGCTCCATCTGTGTACAATGAATCCAAATGCATTCTGCTATCATGTATACCGAAGTAGAATAAATACATTTAAAAAAATTCTTTATATCATTTCAAAAAAAGTAGGATACATATACAAAAAATGAATGTATGAGAAAGAAAAATAAAGAATATTGAAAGAAAGAAGAAGTAAAGAGAATACAAAAGTTCAGAGAAGCAAAGAAAGTAGAATGGATGAAGAGTCGATCTGTCTTTTCCTCCTAATAAGCAGATATTATACAGCACACAAATTTACTACTATGTATCTAAAAATGAGACTGATCAATGTAACTAACCACTGGGGAAAATGAAATCTGTAATACATCTTCAAATCAATAGTTTAGATCATCCATATCAGAGATTTTCTTCACATATTTTCTAAGTTTTCTTTGCTACATCTCCTTAAAGTATTCCTACTTGGAATACATGGTTGATGGTTCAAAAATGAATTAAAAATTCATTTTTACAATGTTGAGATCTGGTGTTTGTTGTTATCCTTTGAAGAAGATTTTAGAATGATCTTATTGAACCATAGCAGGACTATGCTACAAAAGGAGCAATAATTTATCACTTTAGAATGTCACAGTGAAGAATGACTTATTTGTGATCATGTGATCATGACTTATTTGTGATTGATGAAGCAAAATCTGCCAATGATGAGTCTTTTCAGACTTTAGAAATACCCAGTTGCCTCAGTAATTTGATATATTCTACTCTAAAGATTAACTAGATCAGCTGGTTGTTGATAAAGATTTGCTGAGATTTGACATAAGACGTGTGGAGAAACAAAACTTTTATGGATGTAACTTATTCTTAAAGCGACTACAGTATTGAAAAAATCTATAAAGAAATGTGTATGGGTTGTGTATGTGTTTGTGTGTCTGTCTGTTTGCTTGTCTGATTGTCTTATGGTTAGAATCTTTAATGTCCCTTAGAAAGCTTATATGTTGGAAGTATGGTCCCAAATGTAGTCATGTTAGAGGTAAAAAGACTGAATTATAAAAGCTATGAACACATCAGTGCATTACTTTATTTGATGGATTAATAATATGAATCAACTACTGGGTGGTAACTACAGCAGGTGGGGAATGGCTGGAGGGGAGGCAGGGCATATCTGGGGTGTGCCCTGGGGATTATATTTTGTCTCTGTCTCCTCAGGTGCTTCTCTCTCTCTCTCTCTCTTTCTTTTTCTTTTTCTTTTTCTTTTTTTTTTTTTTTCTCTTTTTCCTCTTCCTGGCTGCCATGAGCTGAGCAATTTTCCTCTACCTGGCCCTTCTGCCACAATGGTCTGCCTCACCTCAGGCCTACAGCAAAGGAGCTAGCTGACCATGTACTGAGACCTCTGAAACTCTGAAATTGTAAACCCAAAATAGACTTCATACTCTGAGTTGTTTTTGATCACAGTGACAAAAAACTGGCTAACACCATGAGAATGTGTGTGTGTGTGTGTGTGTGTGTGTGTTTAAAGAACACACAAGTCAAAATACTGAATTCAATTTTGGTCTTAATATCTCTAGTTTTAGAGGAAAATGAAATATTTAAGGGGTGTATTTAACTAAAAGATTTTGTTTCAATGTTCCGATTTTCTCCGTGTCTGGTGCCATTTCTGACAGCCTGGTCAGAAAGTCTAGATTGGAACAGCAAAGTCAGAACCAGACCTTCTAGCTCACTATGGAATGTTCTTGATAAATCCCAGTGCTGGCTGAGTGTCTGTAGAGTTTTGCTATTCCAAATAATGGTGAAATAGTACATGGAGGAATTTTTGTTGCATAATTTTGACAGGCTGTTTCTGAAAACTATTAGAAGATAAAACCTGATTAAAAAGGGAGGTGCATTACTTCCTTTTATGCTTCCAGCCCCAGATTGAAGCTCAGCATTCTTTGTGCCTACTTGCTGTGCAAACTTCCTTTTCTGAGTTCATTTTCATTCCTTACATTTCTTAGTCCTTTGGAGTTTAATCAAACTGACTTTGATTTTTTAACACCAATCACTTTAAATATGAGAGGCATACTTTAATTTATGCAAGACAACTTATAATGTCTTTATAATTTGAATTTGATATAAGGGAACATATTTTTATAGGTTATATTAAATCTTCATTAATTCTTAGCAATCATAGTCTTTTTATGTAGTTAATTTGCCAATTTGTATTCTAAAAGATACCAATACCAAAAACTAAGTAGATAAAGGATGCTTTCTTCATATAGAAAAGCAAAATTACAAATTTTTAAGTAGTAATTTTTTTCTAATTAAAAGTAGAATAATTTGGGCAGAACATGTAAAATAGAGAAATTTGTGAGAAAAGTGATAATAATGTATAATATTCTCTCAATGTTTTTGACATTTTCAATATTTGAAAACACACATCTTTATTATTGAAATAAACATAGCAATAGAAATCAGTCAATATTAGCTAATTAAAAACTGAAAAATTAAATTATCATGAATAATATGCAAATTAAGTTTATTAAACATAATTAGTGATTCAGCTGTTGTAAAATAACTTAAGATAAATATATTTTTATATATAACTTAAAATTCATCACAAAGAAGTATGATAACTCTCACTCATCTCTATAGAATAGAATGAAATTGTGAAATATACATAATAAGTCTTAAATTTTTCATATTCCTTGACATATATTTCTACATTTAGAGATCCATAATTGTTCGTTTTATCTGTCCTAATAGTAGCTGAACTTTGGGTCAAAATATGACCCATATACTGGATTTTTGAACACTTTATAAGACCCAGTATCCATATGCTGGAATTTATTAACTTATATAAATGTTACTAAGACACCCCAACTGGAGGAGGGCATCATCAGAGGGAAGGAACTATTGAAGTAAGTACCAAAGAAGGAAGCTGTAATTCATTTCTGTATTAGAGATATTAACATTTCAAGTGCTGCAGGTGTTCTCATAAATCTGATATCTGCCTCCTACATTTCAGTATTTTTGACATACAAAAGTTAAAATTCTTCTGTGATATTATTTTTTTTTATTGCATCTCAACTTAGAAAGTTTCTCTGCAACCCAAAATTATTCATTTATATTTTTTTTCAAAACTTAGGTCATATTTTCCTGTTAAGCATTAGGATCTGGACCAATTTCGCTCTCCAGGGACCTTGCCAGCTCCATCCCTTCCTCAGAGTTCCAGGCTCCCAGTTTCATTCCCTTCCCTACTCCACATACCCTTTTATACATTTATAAAATGGAAGATTTTCTTTTAAGTAGGGTAAAATATAAAATTAATATTTTTTTAACTTTGTAAGTTTTTTCGAAGACCTAAAACAGTCCCAAGAATTTTTAAAATATGTAAATCATATCCCTGATTTTCATTTCAAATAGGTTTTAGAAAACAAAGAAGCAGGATAAATATTCAGAATATTCACTCTTTGTCATCCAAAATAAGGGAAAGGATAAAAGTTTTCATAAGTGAAGTCATTTCAGATTAACTACCTTAAAAATATCAATAAGAAAATGGGCTTTTGCATTTCAAAGTATAAAATTATTCAGTGAATGACCAAGAAAATGGGGAGGGTAGTTTGTCCCAAAGAGTTTTCCTCATTGAGGGAGCCTAAAAGCTTAGAATTTCTATCAGGAAAGAGCATGTGTGTCAT
Source organism: Geosciurus inauris (assembly GCA_004024805.1). NCBI lineage: Eukaryota > Metazoa > Chordata > Mammalia > Rodentia > Sciuridae > Geosciurus > Geosciurus inauris. The sequence goes on from PVHX01006071.1 coordinate 5,313, forward strand.
TTAATAGCTTCAAAATCATGCAGGTTATGCCAGGTCCTACTCCGAGAATAGAGATTTGTTACAAAGCTGAGGGGCAATATTAAATCTTTAGCCCTGGTGAACTTGAGTTCTCTTCATTCCTTTAAGGGTTTGCTGGATTAGGACTAATGGTAAGTAGCCTAATTCCTTAGTTTCTTATAACTCATAATTCAATGGAATTACTGTCATGATTCTGGTGAAAGACAGAGAGTGAGTAGATACATGTTAATGGTTCATTAGAAATAATAATGATATATCTATTATATAAATAGCACCATAAAGTCATTGCTTGTTGCTTCTGGATGATATCAATATACATATTTTTTTAAACACAGTAAGTTGGTTTTTAGTAGACCATTCCGTGTATTCTCTAAGGATAACCGTTTTCAGGCTATGGAAAACATGATAAAACCAAGAATCAGAAAATTGCCTTAATTAATTTACCTAAAATATCTTTTCTTGAGAATTAATGTTTTGTGGCATGCTATGACTACAAGTAAGGTATTCAGCATCTTTGGATGGTGATACAGAACCTTGAAGAAGAAAAATATTATATCCTTATTGTATATATCCCAGTGAATGATAATTGTTATCTCTTCCATCCATTAGAGAAGGTGTTTAGATGTTCAGTCTATCACTCACATAATGTTGATCCTGGATTATTTTTTCAAATTGAAGGGACATCAGTGTTATTGATTCTTTTATACATGTCATCCCTGTCATTTTAAAATTCTACTCATGGGGATTTTGAGTAAGTATTGTCATGCTGAGAAGAAAGGCTGATAAAATTTTATGGCAGAAGACATGGTATGTCATATATGAAGTGACAGTCTTAGAGAAAAGGACCTTTTGGAAAGTATTCACACAGGATACATATATATCTCACAATCTGGGTCATATTTAGAGATCTCACTATATATTTCTTCCAGAAATACTTATTTTACAAATTCTTCACTTTTTAAAAATATTTTATTAGTTATCCATTGACTTTATTTATTTACATGTGGTGCTGAGAATCGAACCCAGTGCCTCACACATGCTAGGCAAGTGCTCTACCACTGAGCCACAATCCCAGCCCCTTCACTTTTTTTTACAGGTGTCATCTATCTAGTTAAATTGTTCCTCTTGATATTCTCTACATGATCTTTATTTCCAGACCAAGAAGAAAGGTGTCATCCCCAAGTTATTCCCACTAAGAAAACATGATTTCTTCTTTATCTGAATACCTTACTTGCTCTGAGTTATAATCAAAGAACATCAAGGAAACTATTTGGCCTAGATCATTGTTTTTAATAAGTGTTTATTTGTAGGAAAAAAAGTCGATGAAAATAATGCAAAAGGAGGGCTTATTGATGCAGGGCTTGGTAAATGTGAGGAATTTAATTCTTCCTCTAAGGAGACAGGAAACCATTAGAAATAATACAACATGAATAATTTTGTAATATGATATAATAGATCATAATAATGTGGATCATTTTGAACAGTTGTTCAACTATTTTGAATGGGGAACAGGAAATGAAACAGGGAGACCATCCAGGTTACTATGAAAATAATCCAGATGAATGATAATGATCACTTTTATCAGAGTGGCAGCTCTGAAGTGCAGTAAGAAATAGTTGAATTCTGGATAAATTTTAAATGCAGAACTGATACAACTTGTGGTTGGGCTGGATATTGGGTTTAGAAATGAAATGATTGTGTTATAAAAAAGTTTAACATAATCATGCATTAATCTCCTGATAGAGATTAACTGGATGGTAACTGGAGTTAGGTAGGGTGTGATTGGAAAGTTGGGTCACTGGGCGGCATGCCTTTGGGGTATATATTTTGTACTTGGTGAGTGGAGACTGACTCTCTCTCTTTCTCTCTACTGCTTCCTGGTGCAATGTCTTGAGCTGCTTTCCTCTATTACACTCTTCTGCCATGATGTTCTGCCTCACCTCTGGCCCTGAGGAATGGAGTCAGCTATCTATGGACTGAGACCTCTGAAACCATGAGCCCCAAAATAAACTTTTCCTCTTCTAGAATGTTCTTGTCAGGTATTTTGGTCATAGCACCAGAAAAGCTTACTAAAACAGATGCACATTCATCAACACAACACGTAGTGTGCTTTAATCTCTGGGCTTTACTCTCAAGAGTCCATCTACATTGTTTTTCTGTGATTTGGTTTTTGTTAGTCTTTAGTTTTGACTTTTCTCTGATTCCTTTGTACATTTCTTCATCTAGTAAATTTTCACTAATTCTTTAAATCTAAGACCAGATAGTCTTTTTGTTTTTCTTCTATGATGCTTTTCTTAGTTCTAGTAGAAAATAATAATAATTTTATGTACTGTAACACAAAATATTTACCACATATAATTGTCATGAAACACAGGATATTTATTGCCATAATTTTAACAAGCTTGTATTTGAATATATCCTTTGATTTTCACATGGAAAGGCACTGCACATTGCTTTTTCCTGTAATCTAATTAGATACTTGAAATAGACTAGAGACCTGGGCAACGTTTCAAAATAACCAAATTCAAGGAATTAAAAAGTATTGATTGAACTGTATATCTCCCATTGCTTATTCCTCATCCATTACTAATCACCCTACCAAGAATTTAGTAGTACTATATAAAATGATGGATTGCATTTTATAAAACCATCTTCTTTGCATGGTTTATCTACGCACAAAGTGTGAGTGGGTGCATAATTTCTCTGAAATAAACATCAACACTCATGTTCACACAGGTTTATCAGAGTGGTTGGTCTCCCGTGGTGAGTTACCACCCATTTGCTTTATTGTAAAGATGGTTGTTCAACATATACAAAGCCAAAAATGAAAAACAAAAATTAGTTACTAAATTTTGTAAAATGAAAAGAAAGGGGAACTTCTATGTTTTCAGCAAAAATCCAATTATGTATTTGTTTGGTTTTAGAATTAAAGTTCAACAAAGCTGATACAAGAAGTAAATGAATGAAAGAGAAGATAATGGCAAGTAAGAATGTGCTAAAAAAAAAAACCAGACATTGTGTTCAAGATTTTCAAGTTCAAAAATCTGAAAATGTTATGTAATCTTCAAATTCTTTGGTATCATTGGGTCATTGGAGGCTATTATTAAACTGAAATGGATTGAAAGAATAAGATAATTTTTTTCCATAGGAAGAAAAAAGGTATTTTTGGAACACGGCTGACTTAAGTGCCCTTGGACACTTAGAGCAGCTTGGAAATTAATAGAGCAGTAGGAGTTGTAACAGTAGGAGTAAATTAGGGTTTACAGTGAATTGGATGTAGGAAAGAAAGAATAGGTATGAGTAACTGAAAATCATGAGGTTGACTTCCCAGATTACAGGAGAGAACGTGGCAGTATGCCTTTTCATAAGCAGCACCCATTTCAGTTTATACTTTACTCAGACCATGTGTATTTGGTCTTCTGCATTTATCTTTTTCTCACATTATAAATTTAACATAATTTATCATGTACATTATGTATCAAAATAGTGTTTTGTATTGAAGCAAGTATAATTTTCATTGCAAACCTTTGGTGAATGAAGTAATTGATATTTTAACTGATTTCAGTCTATATTTTAAAATTTTAACCAAAGGATTTTGAAGGTAAAGGTTAGAAATAATAGTAAAGCATATATTGAAGTAGTTACATAGAGGGGGATGGAATGTATTCCACAGTTTTCATCTGAAGGAGAGTGATATATTCTATTGAAAATCTCAGGTGTCATGAGGATTAAACAAGTGAATATGTACAAATGCTTGTAACAATGTCTGACACCTAATCTTTCCATAAACAATGGGTTATTTTTCTTACTGGTAATATCATTTGCCTAGCATGAGTCAAAGACACTTCTGGGAGATAAGTTATCCTAATTTGTCTATACACACACCTGATCACCTCTATAGGAAAGGCTTTTGGGGAGATGAGATTTATTATTGCTCACATTATTATATCAATGCTGAGTTTGCTGTGATGGAGTTATAATGGGTATGCCATTAACTCTGCAGGCATTTATTTCTCATCTAATTGAAATAAAGTCACCCGTAAGTCTACCATTCTTTTTTAATTAAATAAAATTTAAATGAAATCTGAATTAATTTTTTAATATCAACCATTCTTAAACATTTGATGGGTGTAATTATTGCCTATTCTATAAATCTATGCTGATTCTCATTGTCTCTGTTCTTATACATATTTTCTGTACTTACGGATAGCCACACAAAGACACATAAGGGATTTTAAAAATAATTGGAATGTCACATAATTTGATCTGCAGTCTTTTCTGTTTAATAAAGTAATACAACAGGAAATTAAATAATCAGTATACTGTATTTATTAACTGTATAGCCTTGTATTGCAGGCATATACTCACAGATATTCAACTCATTTTTACATTATTCTGTTGTGAATGATGTCATAACAGGCATTATTGTATGTGTGTATGTGTATATATGTGTGTGTGTGTATATATATATATATATATATATATATATATATATATATATATATCTTTACTTATATCTGCTATTGCACTTCTAAAGTTAAGAAGTATATTTTATACTTTAATAGCATTTAACAAATAGCTATTCACAAGTGCCAATGTGTAAAGTTTGTGCAGCACAGTAGATGAGTTAAGCACATGTGTAGAGGGTTAAGCACAGTGGCTTCAGAGTTCTTTAGGAGGTTGGATGCTGGGAAAGAATTGGTCTCTAGTGAGATGGAACAGAGAGGTTAGGATCTGCCTTTTATAACATGGGATAATCTAGAGAATGGCTTGTGATCTCCAAGGCAAAAAATGGAAAGGAGCACATCTTAGGAAGAGCTGGGTTCTCTGAAATTCATGAGCTGTCTGAAGCAACCATCATCCGGGTTTGTGAGTGCCAAGCCTGCCTGATCTGTAAAAGGCCAAGGATATTCTTCCTTATTTCTCTCTCCCCACCTATGAGAGGAAGCCATCCACCCTGCTGACTGGTTGCAGCTTTCACCTAAGGTTTGTCATGCACATGACGAAATAAATTCACATTTATTATTTAATTCAGTTGAATTATTTTTTCTGTCCCTAGAATACAAATTATTTATTATAATGTAAACATCGTTGTTAGTTAGCAACTTTAGGGGAGACTAGCGGATGCAAAGGCAAACACTCCACCACTGAGCTACATCCCCAGCTCTGAATTAGACCTTCCAACAAGCACATTTGCTTACCCCATCCGAATGCCAAGTCTTGGGGACTTCCACAAAAATTCCTGACTCTGAAGGAAATTGTCTCCATTTTCCTCACCATTCCACACTGCTAACTTTGGATAACCACCTCTTTCTATCAATCCACAGATATCCCACACTGGACTTTATCTCTTCCTTCTCTAAAATACCCAGCTAAATTCCTTCTCACTTGAGAACCCAGATCACAATATATAATAAGTGCCTATGTTTTTCTTTTTTTGGAACATGAAGCATAAAAGGTTTTTCAAATCCCTGAGACCAAAAATCCAAAACTTCCAAGAAGAGAGGAGGTCAAAATTAGCTTTTCATGCTACTCAAGTCTCTTGTGGTGATGAGTTGGAGACGGCAATCAACAGCTTGGTAAATTATCCTGTGACAAATGTAAATTACCTAAAGCAGGGTTAGGAGGAAATTACCACCTCCTGTCATTTTCAGCCCTAATTCCTTCCCACACTGACTAACTGCCATGAGCCCTAAACATGAGTAATAATCAGCTCCTCTCCAGACTTCTCCAATTGATGAGAGAAACAGACACTGTTTCTCAGGGCTGTCACATGTCCCTGAACTGTCCTGGTATTTAATAAAATGCAAATATTCCCCTTGTGACCACAGAAAAACTACAGGATAATTTTTATCTTTGACCTCCAGAGATGATGGAATTTTTAGAAAATTATCCTCAAAAGCTACACAGTCCCTTCTCTTATTATGGGTCTTTGTTTCTTTTTTAATGTTTTTTTTTAGTTGTAGATGGACACAATATCTTTATTTTACTTATTTTTTACGTGGGGCTGAGGATCAAACCCAGTGCCTCACGCATGCGAGGCAAGCGCTCTACCACTGAGCCACAATCCCAGTCCCATGTGTTTTTAATTATTGGGAGAAAAATGTCTATCCTACTAATTTCCAGAACATATGAATATGTTACCTTACATTGGAAAATATACTTTGATTTATGATCAAGTTAAGAATCTTGAGAAGGGGTGATTATCCTGCAGTACATAGGTGGACTCAATGTGTTCGGAAGGGTCCTTATATTAGGGATGCAGGAGGATCAGGACTGAGTTGAAAAAGTGATAAAAGAAATAACGGTCAAAATAACCCAATGACTCAACTTGGTTACCATCTTTTAAAATGTAGGGAAAGGACTATGAATCAATAAATTCATGTAGCCTCCAGAAGCTGAAAAAGACAAGGAGATTGATTATTTTCTGGAATTTCTAAAAAGACCACAGCCCTGTTGTCTGCTCTTGGACTTCTCTTCTCAAGAACTTTAAGATAACCCAGGCAGGTTGGTGCAGACCTGTAATCCCAGTGGCTTGGGACGCTAAGGAAAAAGGATTTCAAGTTCAAAGCCAGCCTCAGAAATTTAGCAAGACTCTGTCTCAAAATAAAACAAAAATAAAATAAAATAAATAAAATAAAAAAGATCTAGGGATATGGCTCAGTGGTTAAGTGTCCCTGAGTTCAATCCCCAAAAACAAACAAACAAACAAACAAAAAAACTTTAAGATAATAAATTTGCATTATTTTAAGCAAATACATTTATGAGTAGAAGCAATAGATAGAGCTCCCATCCTAAACCTGCAGATTCTGGGGAAGTTTCAGTGTTAAAACCCATCATAGAGGCTGCCTCTAAGTGAGCATGTCTTTACACACTGGAGAGTAACTAGTGGTCCAAGAAATTAAACTCTTAGCTACCCACAGAGTGCTAATCCATTGGTGTTTTTGTGTTATCATGACATTAATGAAGTATATAGGACTTGAGTTTTTTTATTCCCAAGGAGTCTTGTCCTCCCATATTCAATAGCAGACACAACTCCAGGTGCACAACTCTATTCAAGTTTATCAATGTCGCTGGTTCTGTACAGCACTCTGGGCTCTGATTGACATCACAAGGAACTGAAAAACATTCTCTCCATATACATCCTCATTTCTCCCACCATTAATCAGCTAATGAAGTTTTTTACATTTATGATCCTCCTATTTTTCTTTATATACATGATTTGGGATGAAGCAAAGTAGTCACAGTGCCAGAGCGCAGGGTTAGATATTTCTGAACACCTCTTCCTCAATTTGAATAGGTTTCTTGTGAGCTTCCTAGAGTATGTAAATTCTTTTCAGTTGCCTTATCTCTTGCGTTTCTTTGGAGATGTACAATGACTTAGAATCTCAGGAGCACTTTAAGACCACCATCTATTCCTTGGGGTAAAATTTTGGAGCCTCAGATACATGGAAAATATCAGCACCAGTGAGTGACATCCTGTGTTCTCAAGTTGAGACTCATTCATCTTCTGGTAGACTAAGTGCCTCTGAACTTCAATTTGGAAGAGTCAAATAAAAATGTTCCATTTGGCCAGGTGCAGTGGCGCACCCTGTAATCCCAGCACTTTGGGAGGCTGAGGCAGGAGAACCACAAGTTCAAAGCCAGCCTCAGCAATGGTGAAGAGCTAAGCAACTCAGTGAGACCCTGTCTCTACATAAAACACAAAATAGGGCTGGGGATATGGCTCAGTGATCCAGTACTCCTGAGTTCAATCACCAGTACCAAAAAAAAAAAAAAAAAAAAAGTCCCATTTGTAGTATGACTATTGTTGTTAAGAGTAGAACCTGATTCCTATTAGCCCACTTCACAAGAGCTATGCATTGCTTTTTTGGCCCATGATCTAGGAGATAGGGCAGAGTGAGGGCTATGGTGTGGCGTGGAACCAGAATGACATCTCTGGACCTTTAGGCAAATTCTTCACATAAAGGTGCAAAATTTGACATAACATCATCAAGCATAGATGAGGAGGAAGTAGGGTTGATAGCTATACAAGTCACATATACAGGAGTCCATCCTGCTCTGCATTCTCTTTCTGACTCACTGCTTACCGGTCATGTGACTTAGGGCAGTTTAATCATCTTCCTTGTGCTTCAGGTCCTTCATCTGCCTCAACAGGGTTATATTAAACACGTCACTAGAATGCATTCATAGAAGTGTGTCTAGTATTGTTTGATTACAAAGAGATTAATAGTAAAAATTACTTATCCAGGGCTTACTTGTTAGCATCAAATATAGTTCTTAAATCTTAACCCATGATAGTGTGTTAAGAGGAAGGTTATATGAATGGAGGAAAGAACATATAGACATATGAGCCTGAGCATTTTAACTAAATGCCATTAACACTTAAAGGCACTCTTGTTGAATAAAGAGCCTCAGCCTTTGGAACTCACTTTCATTCATTAATTACATTACGTCAGACCCTGCTCAAGGTTTCCTTGTATCCTATACTCCTATTCTAGTGGAACAGATCTGAATAAAAATGAGAAAAGATCAATACATTTACAAAATTATGTAACTGGTCTTGTTTGCAATTGGAGTTACCTAGCAAACAACTCCCAATGATATTTTTCCTCTAGTATCTCAAGGTCAATCCATATTTCAAAAGTACACTTATGGGTAACATTATTAACACAACAGGAAAACTTGAAATTGTGAAATGGTATCCTTGCACAGAATCTAAGTACTAGCTACTAATGTGTATCTCCTCAATTCTGATGAGAAATTGATGAGAAATGTCTAAGTCATGGTGCTATAGATCTTTCTACAGAGAATGAAACTAATGGAAACCCATACAAGTTTCAAAAGTACAGAATAATGCTGAGCAAAGGCACTTAGTTTTGGAGGGTAGGATTTATTCTCCTGCTTAAAAAAATTATTCTCCGTGAAATTTATCTAGGTAGTTCAAAAATTTAAATTAAAGCTTCAAGAATATTCTTATTAACATTTATAAAAATAAAGGTATTAGGCAAGCAAATAGCCAAAGGCAATGGTGAAATTCAGCCTTGTGCAAGGGTGCAAGCCCTGACTCATTCATATCCCAAATACAATGTTAGCCCCTCATATTTTTCACTTTGCCATTGTGTAATAATACTGCCAGCCTTGAGTTGTATATTGCAAGAAGAACCTAAATCTTGCCTAAATATTCAGATTCAATGAAATATTGTTTAAGACTAAAATAAGTATATCGTTAGAATAAGTTGTCTCCCACCTACAGATATTTGCACTCTTGTTATAATTACTTCAGTACTAACAACTCCTCCCCTTAACACTCAAAGTGTGTGGGTCCTGAGGAGGTAGTGCACAAACTTGGTACTTTTAAAAGGAATCTAATAATAACAACATAATATTTTTCTTCTTTTAGATGCCCAATTTGCATTGTTTACTTTTATTTTTCCTTCTTTTGCCGACTTTACCTCTCTAAATGTACAGGGTGTCTGTATTGCTTATTCTGAACTAAATATATAGGTCTGAACTTACCCTTCTATGTTGCCATTTATTTAGATTCCCGAGAGCAAATTGTAAAAAGTATAAGACTACACAGAGATTTTAAACTTTTTGTAAACTTCTTATTGCATCAACCAAAATCTTCTCAAATTTTATGAGTTTAAGGTTTTATGATTACAAGGAGGTTAATAATGACAATTATTTACCTGGTGCTTACTTGTTAGCATCAAATACAATTCTAACATCTTAAAAATTTTAAGTCATTTGGTAATTAATTTAGGTGTGACATTTGACCCATTTGAAATAATGATGTAAAGTCCTTCAATAATCCACTGGTAAAAGCTTAAGTGAATCTTGATGGCTTTTCAAAGTTTGAGAATTCCAGTAATGTCTGTCACTACTTCATTTAGGCAAAATGAGAGATCATGTCAAGACACAAGAATCTCCCATAGAGAAAAATCAGGAAGAAATATCAAAATGTTTTTAAAGAATTTTAACTAATGGAATCTATTCCTGAATTTCTTTCATTTCTGTCTGATTTTAAAAATATAATATTTATATCCTGTATAGATAATAGAGAAAAATTGGACTATTGAAAAATTCATTAATGTTTTATTTTTGCTCATGCATGATCATTGATGCTATGCAAAAATTTTAGTGATAACTTATAAAAATACACTTTCAGAATGGTTGTAAATAATAACTTAAATCATATCAGTTTCTCATGGTACTGACCATTAGTCTAAATGCACAGGATGGGAAGATACACCTGGACCAAGGTTTAAAGCTAACAGGAGTTAAGCAAGTAGTAAATATGATGATGAGAGGATTACCTAACACAGCACTTCTATACTTCCCTAAGCTCTTATTTTTGCTGTGTTATGAAGTGACTTTGGAAAACTATATACAGTCTAACTGTGTAGATTTAAGTTAAATTCTGCATAGGACTAAGCCAAAGGAGTGCATTAGATTTGAAAACCAGTAGGAATCTCCTCAAGTTCATTTTAAGCCAGTCTGTATTAACCATGGGGACAGCTATGACTTTTAAGAATTTATTTTTCTGGAGTGGACACCTTATTCTAATTCAGTCAAGAAGACTTATATAAAAGCAGCAGCTCTGAATATGTGGGCTGGCAAAATTTTTTTGCAGCAATTTTTTTAAAATCAAAGTTACTCTTTAAATTTTTAGATTCATGAGTTGATTTTTAGTGTTGGCATCCAAATTATCTTGGGATGTACAAGATCTAAGTGTTTTTCCTACACTCATTGATATCTCTGATGTGTTTTGACACTGATATAGCAGTTATGTTTCATTCTTGGATCATCTCATAGATGAAACTAACCAATCTATATATTTATAAAATAAAATTGCACTCTAGACACATACTACAGAAATGGCTCAACAATGAGCACCATTAAAAGATGTTTCTAAAGATGTCAGATGCATTTTCAATAATGAGCACTAAATTATACAGGAGCCAAGAGGAGGAATAATGTTTCTAGCTTGGAGGGGGCAGCTTGGAACAGTCAGTGGTATCACCAGAGGTTCAACAATTCAGCACTGTGATGTTCCATGCATTGTAATCCTTGTCACGGGTGTAATGACGAGTAATTAAAACAAAAGTGAATAGGAGAATGCTAACATTGTTTCTGTAAAATACAACTTTTTATTTAAAAAATCAAACATATCATTATGAGGATGTAAAAAGATTTTAATTTAACCTCAATGCATGAGACATAATTTTATAAAAATATAATATATGCAAGCCTAATCATTTAATTGTTCTGTATTAGATCACTTTAGTAACTTCAGTTTACTGGTTACATGATACTGATAGAATAACATGTGAGTGCCATTAAAGTGGGATTTGCTTAATGTATTTTTACCTGTATTTGCAGAATAACCAAGTACAAAGCATTTTGACTATACCACATAACTTCATTTAGTGAGTGGCACTTTGCCTCTCTAGTCCAGTATTTTACTATTTAACTTTTCGCAAAGGCAAAACATAACATTACTAGTGTAAGAGTGTCAAGGAAATCTAATAACACTAAAAAGACAGGCTTCAATGAGTAAAATTAAAGATTGTTAAGTGTAAAATATTTGGTCAAACATTTGTTAAAATGTTTAAAGTAAATATTTGTTAATTGTGACAAAGATTAAGCACTATTTCTTTACAAGTGGGCATTCAATAACAGTGCAATTTTTTGTTTGTTTTAGAACTACATACATCCATCGGTATTATATATTACAAAAACATGGAAAGAACTTACTTCTTGTACTACAATTTATTGTTTTTATTGGTACCACATTCCTTTGTGAAATGAGGATGTATTAATAAATGTGCTTTTTAAAATCTTTTTCAACTTCATAATCCCAATATGTTTTTAGTCATCTAATCCCAATTCGTTTGGGATTACCAGTTGGCAAGAGCTTGTTTAAACTAAAATTGACCTCTTACTTTAAGTGGGTGAAAGAACAATTGCCTGGATAGGAAATATACATTTGAAACATTTTCTATAAATTTAAACATCAGTTTCTAAAAGCAAAGTATATATACCAAACTAAAATAATATCACACATTATCATAACCTCTAAATTGAATTTGCTTTATTTTATCCCTAAAGTCATCAACTCAACCTAAGTCACTTATCAATGACTTAAAACTTGCATAATGCCATATAAATTAAATTCTGATATAAATAACTGAATTACTGCTTTCAGTCCTTTCAAAATAGGGCAACAATATTGAAAAGTAAGTCAACACTTTAATAAGTCTATTAAAATATACTGAATTATTACAAAAAATCCATTCTTCTGGTATTAGGCACTATAGCACATGTTCTAAATAGGAAGCTTGTACTGTTGTCTGAAGGAGACAATTTTTGAGACAGTGGAAGTCCACCAAGCACTTGGTAACACCATGAAAAAGTGGGGCATGGCACAAGTTACCATCATGTATACTCCAACCAGGATCTCTTCATTGCTTCTTTGTCATTGGTCAGATAGTCTACTCTGAGAGTTCTTTGGTCTCTGTGTATCTCCCTTAAAATGCAGCCATAGTCCTTTTGATATCCTAAGTATATCAAAAGATGATTTAGGAACTTAATGTTAGAATGTTAGGGTAAGTGCTTATGATCCTGTTATTTATGTTTCCAAATTCTCTTGGGTGAACACTTCTGGCTTCCAGATAAGTTCAGGAGTGACTAGTACTACCAAGAACTTGCAAACATATGGATGCTAATGTAGTGAGCCCTTCTTTCTTACCTTGGGAGTTGCCCTCTGTTTCGTGACAAGTGTGATATGCTCTGCCTGATTATACATCCATATTATAGGCATAGAACTTCCTCCATCCTCACCCACCTGGAAAAACCCTGAAGGTCTCTGGCTGCCCTCTCTGTGCTAAGGTAGGAAAATTTTTACTCAGTGAGAAACTAACGTTAGAAAAAATGCATTTTGGCCTTAAGTCAATGCTGCATTCACTCATCCAAGTTTATAATAATAAAACAGATACTGTTCAAAAATTTCCACTAGTACTCTGTCTATTCTCAACTGGTACTGAATCTGGAAAGATACATGGATGAGTTATGTCTCCTTCCCAAATTCTTTAATGACAAGTCATCAAGTGAAATTTACTGGAAAAAAACTCCATGTATGTATGGATGTCATAACATCTTTTTGTATTTTAAGAGTAAAGGTATCACTTATTTCCATCTTTTAAAAACAACCTTAATGGTATAGACTAAAATGAATCCTCAGAATTTTCTGTTCCATCTCCTTTGTCTTCTCATAGAAGTCATTAAGAAATATTAAGGACTAATTATGGATTTATATTACATTATTTCAAAAAATTTTAAATTTTCAACAAAAGATGCTCTGATTCTTGAAGCAACATAGTAAATTGTTTGTATTCAAAGAGTGTGATATCAAACTGAGGGAGCCTAACAAAGGCTGAGAGCTGTAGGCATCCTGGAAGGAGGGATCCTTAGAAAACCTTTTGTCATGTGAAGTAATGGCATTAAAGGTCAGCTACACACCAAGGCAAGAGGACTCTTGAATCTCTCTTAAATCTCTCTGAAGTTCTTAAAAAGAGTTATTTAAAAATAGCAAGACATTTTTGTTAATACTAGGGAAGAGCATAATCTACCTGCATGAAACTGCAAATATATTTTTCTGGTGTCTTTCGTATTTGTTGCAGGAAATATTAGATTTAGAAATGATTGCAAAGGATAAAAATCAAGTTAGTTTGTGCACCAAATAGAAAAAAAAGACAGAATAATGGTGTCCTACAAGTTTTGTTTGTTACTGCCCAAAGCTGAGAGCCATTTTGGTACAACAAATTTGATACCTGAGAAGACAATTGTAATGGCGACCAAATGGAATTCCTCCTTATAGTACAGAAATAGGCTCTGGGTTTTAATAGATTAATAAAAATGAAACAAAGCAAAGGCAAGAACAGTACATTTATGCTGTTTTGGAATTTTATACTATGACTTGAGTAAGTTTCAAAATGAAAAGATCAGAAAGCACACACGGATATATCCATGTTCATTCATAATAAAGAAAAAAATGCATACTCCAAAGAAATAGAGGAGGGAGAAGACATTGACCAAAAGCATTTCCCCTAGGGCATAGGAGAAGATTTTATGAAGATTATTACATCACAATTTAATAAAATGCAGATTCCATGAAATGACATACAAGATGAGATGATAAATCAGATTTAGATGAATTGAGAAGTTCCTGATAGATATTCAAAATATAAAGAGATGAATGAGATAAGAAAAGAGATGACTAGAGTTAATATTACAATGAAATAATAAAAAGTGCATTAGAACCGGTGCATCTTCTTTGCATAGGATCTCAAGTTCTTAGTATTTTTCTCTTTTTAATGTCCATTCCTTCCTTTTCATTCCCTATGCTAAAAAAGGAATCACTATAGCAAAGTTGAGAAGGTTAATAGGTCTCACTTATATCACTTAAGTGAACTTTCAGTGGTCTGGGTTTGGGAAACTAATCTGACTATATTCTGTCTGCCTGCTTTTGGTGGGTATATCAGACTATCATTTCCATTTAAATCCTCCAAATCCAAAGATCTTAAGTTTTGTTTTGTATGTTTGGGTGTGAGGAAAGTGATAATGGAAAGCACAGGTCTCAGGTCCCAGAGCTTGTTTCGTGTGTGTGTGTGTGTGTGTGTGTGTGTGTGTGTATACATATACATATATATATATACATATATATGTACATATATATGTATACATATATATATGTATGTATGTATGTATATATATATATATATACATATATATGTAGTTTTTTTTTTTTTTTGTATAAGGGATTGAATCCAGGAGTGTTTAACCACTAAGCCACATTTCCAGCCCTTTTTTATTTTTATTTTGAGACAGGGTCTCACTAAGTCACTTATGGCCTCCCTAAATTGCTGACTTTGAACTTAATAGTCTCGATGTATGCCACCATTCCTAGCTTTTGTTGTTGTTGTTGTTGTTGGTACTGGGGATTGAACTCAGGAGTACTAGACCGCTGAGCAACATCCATAGCCCTATTTTGTGTTTTATGTGGAGACAGAGTCTCACAGAGTTGCTTAATTTGCTTAGCTCCTCTCCATTGCTGAGGCTGTCTTTGAACTCACAATTCTCTGGTCTTAGCCTCCCAAAGTGCTGGGATTACAGGAGTGCACCACTGTACCCGGCTCCAGCTTCATTATATTTCTTTACATAGGATAAAGAAGTACTATATTTCTCTGTATATATTTGCATATATGCATACAAAATATGTATGTATATACACATACAAATGCACGTATACATATATATACACACACATATAATGTGTGTATATTCATATGCATATGTTTTAGTCTTATCTTGTACAGAAATCAGGTAATCCTCAGTTTTATGACCCAAGAAATACTCCAATTTCACTTTTCTCAATCAAGAATGAAAAAGAAGGATGGCTAGGGAAAGGCTATGCTGTGTATGGGAACTCTGGGAAACTCTCCAAATAAGCAGAGGAATTGGGCAAAGACAAAGAAATATGGAGAGAGATGATAGCTATAGAAGACAGAGAATAACATCTAGAGAAACTTCCTATATAATAGAAAAAGAATAAAGAACAAAATAAAGTTTAAAAATCAAGTGTGTGGTAAAAAAATGTTCTAGATTTGAAGGCAAATTCACAAATAAAAATGCTCACAGTGTACTATGGGAAAAAATTAAAGGGTTCAAATCTAGACATCTATAAACTTAGAATTTCCATGGCACTTCTGAAACTTCACGTCTTGGAAGGGAAAATGTATTAACCACAACTGATTTAAAGAAAAATAAGGATGGCCTCCACAACAGTAAGTTCCAGAGAACAAAAGATGCATATCTCCCATAGAAGGCACAGGTGAGGCTAGCACTGTATCCTGGACAGGCTTGTTTTAGCTAACTCAGATTTTCATATATGGTATTTCATTTTAAAATTGCATAGTTCTGGTTTCTTTTAAATAATTGTAAGATTTGACAACACTGAGGCCACATTTCCTCAAGGGAACATCAGCTAGTGTTGAGTCAGCCTGAATCATGTTTCATTTTCTTTCAATTTTAGCCCTAATACTGAGTCAAACTATCACTTTACTCCAGGATTTGCACTATTGCTCTTAAAGTGATATTTCCATGTGTTCATTGTTTTGTCAAAAGTAAAAAAAAAAAAAATGCCTCTAAACTTGTTTCATGGATTTACCTTTATCTTTTCTGAACATTTGAGGTCTTAAAACTCTCTGAGGATTTGAAATGAAAATTTGATATCAAATTTCTCTACCTATTAGATAGTTGTTTGATTCAATTGGGAAACCTTCCCTGATAAACCACAAGGGTCACTTCTTAGAGAAACAAAGAAACTAGTGAGGAAATTTACCAAAAATGAATCCAAATAAACTTTTATTTCATAATATTGGATTTATTCCTGAGATCAATTTTAGAAAATAAAATATAGATTGCATAAAAATGTTAAAAAAGAAAACAAAGAATACAACAAAGTTGTACATAAAGATAGAAATGAAACAAGTTGATAGTTTACAATTACATTAATGTGGGAAACCAACTATGCCACTCAAATTGATCAAATGTGGTAGAAATGTCAGTCAGTAGAATTCTCCAGTGAAAACTGTAATATACTTGAAAATTAGGAGTGTTGATGCCTCCAGCTTTGTTTTGTGTGTGTGTGTGTGTGTGTGTGTGTGTGTGTGTTTTGCTGTTTTTTTTTTTTTTCTCACAATTGCTTTAACTACTCAGAGTCTTTTGTGGTTCCATAGAAACTTTAGGCCTTCTGAAGTTAAAAGGCCTGTGGACCTAAACAAAATTGTATCCTTTTTCATTGCTTACAGAATATAATTAAGCCCTTCTTCAAATGATTTCTGTTTGGAATTGATATCCAGATCATTAGTTTGAGCCCTGTGTGGGAGGAATATCCCAAATATATATTGTATATTGATTATATACTATTTTAATGCACTCTGAAGATATAGTAATAATAAAAAAACGAGTCTCCAGTTTGTACAAAGACCTTTTGTCATGATGGAACAAAAATAAACAAAAGCCAAAGAAATTGCCAATGCACTTGAAACACAGAGGAAAAAAGTGTAATAGGAAACAGTGATGATGAAGAGGAGAGTAGACAGATCTTTTCTAAGGTGTTTAACAAGAGAAAGAGAAGCTTCTAAGAAAAGTTTCACTAATGTTTGAGTTCTATGTGATGGGAAGTCCATGGAGTGTGGGGTCAATGAGAAGAAAGATGAGATCATAAATTTATCATAGTTGACATAGGTTGGATGACAGAGAAAAACTGGAGCATGCTGAGAAGAATAGCATAACATAAACCAGTTTAGAATTGTTCTAGATTTGAACATTTTTGTAAGAAGAGAAACAGAGATCTTTTTCATAAAATATTTGCTGCATGTGTCAGAAAATTTCAACTAGATTTCTTCACATAATTTTTTAACATAACCCTTCTTTCTCTGTACTTGCTGCAATAAAGGATTTTACCATTAATGAATCTGACCTGTGGCTTTGCTATCTCTATTTCCTGTGCTTCTCTTTAGATATCCTTGAAAGCTTATTTGCTTTTCAAGGTCTTGCCTCCCATTTTTCTAGAGACTAATCTGTTCTCATTATGCATGATCAATGAACTTTCCTTGCATTTCTCATTATGTCCACATTAGAAGTTTTGCTTTAATTTTTCTTGAAGAATGAGTGAAGAGATTTTGTCTTATGGTTTCTATAAATCCAGCAGTGCCAAACAAAGTGCCTTGCACTTCTTATCAGTCCTCCCCTTTTTGAATTTTTCTTTCTTTTTTTAAATTCGGGGATTAGATAGAATATACAATATGGAGCTAATGGTTGAGATAAATTTTATACAAGGTTCCAATAACATAGGACAGAATTTTTAGTGGTTGGAATTATCCCCTTCCTTGTGGAGGTACCCCTTTTCCTTTTTATTTTCTGTATAAGAAAAGAAAAACTCCAAGCAATAAAGAGTTAGCTACGGGTATAACTGTATCCTCAGAGAATTTTTTTTAAATATGTTATTTCCAGATTAAATTAATTTAATGGGCCATTTTGTCTTTGCAAGACTACCTATAAGGTATATGAAGCATTGTTTGTTATCCAAATATACAAGATATATGTTTCCATTTTGTTTCTTAAAACATCATGTATTTATATATTAGAGGGATAAAATAATATAATAAATAACCTTCTTCCAATCTAGGTGAGGTCAAAATAAAAGTATTTCCAAAATAGAAGTCAAGCACCGAGCTTCATGGTGATAATGACTTGGATGAGACATACGGTTTGTGATATGACACATTTATTCCTTAAGTTGCATGTGTATTCTTGCCTCACTGGCAGGGTCAACCTACTAAATACAAAATGCAAGGAGAATGTATGCTTTTCTGTGTACATACAGGAAGAAAAGGAAAAGAGACTCAGTTGAACATTCTCATATTCTTCTCAGCTCATAAGACACAATACCATTTCTTCTTCCCTCCATGGAAACAGGGGATAGGGTAAAAATTGTTCTTGTGTTGGTATTTACATCGGTGTCTGTATCTATATGTTTTTCTGAACATTTCTAAATCTTTGCATCTATATTTACATTTACAACTATTTTTATGTCTCTCTAAATCTAATACACAATGTATGTGTGCATATGTGTATACAACTTTTCTATTTCTATCCTCTTCAATTAATCTAATTTCATGGATTGAACCTAATAGTCTGCCATCCTGTTGCAACTTTTGAGCCTGATGTCTTTTCTGGGACACACTCTTCATAGAATGTTCTGTTATGATATTAGAAATCATAGGAATCATTCGTTTCCCTAAAATTTGAGTAAATAGTAATTTTTAAAAATTTGTTTATTGATGGTACATCTTCACTATCTGCATATATACTAAATACAGTCCTGTACATCCCAGAAAAGTGTCTCACTCTTGAAATGCATATTTTTCAAACAACTTCCCAATGTTGATTTTTTATGTATGTTTAAAGGAACTAAGTTAGTAAAATGCTAACTAAACTATAAATACCTCTGGAATGATTTATAAAGTTGGGGGGAATTATGAAGGTAAAACAGTGAAATTATAAATCAGATAACCAAATTTTAGTAATTAAAGTATTTCATTAAAGTTTTTTCACTTATATACTCTTGTTGAAAGAAACGTAAAATTACTTTTAAAAGAATCATCTCTGCAACTATACAAATCCTTGTTATTTATCCTAAAGAATTAGAGGCATCATACTATAGTGATACATGCATATCTTTAAATAGCTGCACAGTTCACAATATCCAAATTATGGAACCAGTCTAGGTGTCTGTCTGTGGATAAATAGATAAACAAAATCTGGTATATATACATGTTGGACTATTATTCATCCACAAGGAAGAAAAAAATATGTCATTTGTTGTAACAATGAATCCCACTATCATCTGCAACTATAATGCACAAATTAAAAGATATGGAAAAAAAGAGTAATCTCTGTGAGTAACATCAGAAATGATAGCTTTTGAGATTATGTCTAGAAACTGTAGACTACTTAAAATTTTCATATTATAAAAAAATTACTCTTTTGGGGAATAAAAGTAGATATGAAAAATTATAAGTAAGAGAAGACACCAACTGTGAGCATTGGTAATATAATAATCAAGCCAAATAAATAGAGTGATGACATTAAATATAATTTTAATAGTTTTCATATGAAGTCATACTGAAGTTTACTCAATTCCACTGAATGGAAATTTTATCTGTTGTGGTATTAAAACACTCAACCTACTCCAATAATATGTAGAAATGGATTTTGATTATTCTCACTGTGACCTTGCTTTAAAGCAATGGCACCTCAAGAGTTTACTGCATAATATAGATTATTCTTTTCTTGCTTAAATCTATTATTTTCATGCATATTTGAAATTCCACAAATGCAATAGTTGTACAGACTTATAAAACAATTCTTTCAAATGTAAATTTCACAGAAAATACCATCTAAGAAATGTGCATTTATAAATATTCCCTTTCATAATAATAAGCAAATGGAAAAAGTGCTTTTTTGTTTTAAATAAAGCATTCCAATGGAATATTTGAAAGCCACGAGGAAAAAGTAGAAATTTGAAAAAGGTGGAAATGAAGAGTATATTTAGTTTTTGCATTACTGTGACCAAGATATCAAACAGGAACAACTTAAAGGAGGAAAAGTTTATGTGGAACTCATTGTTTCAGAGGTCTAAGTCCATAGGTGTTTGACTTCATTGCTCTGGGCCCAAAGTGAAGCAGTGCTTCATGGGCAAAGGGTGTGGCTGAGAAAAGCTGCTCCTCTCACAGTAACAAGAAAATGGAGAAGGGTTGGAGGTGGAAAGAGAAGCTGCAAAATAAAAACCTTTTCTGAACATACGCTCAGTGACCCACCTCCTCTAGCTATGCTCTGACTGCTTACAGTTATCACCCAGTCAGTCCATTCAAATTAGGTTGGGCTGATTAGGTTTACAGTTCTCATAATTCTATCACGATTACCTCAGAATATTCCTGAGTTAATAGGAATTTTGTAGGACATATAATATCCAAACCATAATAGAGTCATAATAAAAAGTGTATAATGTTGAATTGCTATGCCCTGATATATAATGAGCTAGATCACTGGAACTCTAAATATCAGAGGTGACTTTTGAAAAAAATAATTAAAAAAATATTGCATGCCTATTTCCAAGAAATACTGGAGAATTTAATTTTCAAAACATATGGAAAAATAATAAAATACCTTTTCACTTATCTCTTATATTAGTCAACTTTCTATCACTGTGGCAAAACACCTTATAATGAAGAAAGATTTATTTGGATCACAATTTCAGAGGTTTCAGTTCATGGTCACTTGGCCCTATGGCTTTGGGCCTGTGGCAGCATAGTGTGTCATTGAGGGAGCATGTAGTAGAGGAAACCTGTATAACTCATACTGGCTAGGAAGCAAAGACAGAGAGAGAAGGGGTAGGCCCCAATATCTACTTTAAGGACATGCCCCCAATGGCTTAACTTCCTCCCATCTAGGCCTCACCTCTTAAAGTTTCCACTACCTTCCCACAGTGCCACAAGTCGGGTAGCCATTAATACATGGGCTTTTAGGAGATACTTCAAATCCACACTATAGCATCATCTTATTGCATATTCTGTTTCCTTATAGTTCCATTGTTTTAATACATCTTTCTGAGGTTTACAATATTCTGGAAGTGTCTAACTTGGTAATAGTTGTTGTGAAATGTCTTTAATCGCTAGTTGTACTTCTTGATATATTTTTCTTTTTGCTCAACTGATGCTTTGTTTTCCAATATAGAAAAATTTAATTGGCAAGATAGTGTGTTTTCAGCCAAAATTATATTACTTTTAGAAGAAAGAGGTTGGCATTACTGAATTTGGTCTTGCTTTTCTTTGTCAAATTTCTACTGCTGTGTAATTGCTTTGTATTGTATGCACTTGAACTGTGTGACGTGTGTGAAAATTGCTAAGTAGCATTGCAGATTTAACTAATTAACCCTTACCAGTGAATGAGCAATGCAATTTCATTAAGGTTTCCTTGTACACAATAACAATTGACCTTTTAAAGGCTGTGTCCTTACTGCACTAACTGGTCTATTCTTCCAACATAAATTGAAAGAATCTCTCATGTGTAACTAGAGGAGAAAATTGACAAATTTCTATTAGACTTTGCATTCTACTATATTATCTTAATGTTAATGATGAATATTAACTGATGAATTTTTTGAAAATGTAAACTGAACTTGACAAGATGAAATTTTGAAAGTTTCTCATAATGAAATACATCAGTTTATGATTTCTATTTGTTGTCAGTGATATGTGACTAGAGAAGGAGAATTGAGGAAAGAAAAAGGAAATATAAGAGAGGCACTGGTAGTTTTTAAAGATTGAGGAGCTAATATTTTAATAAAGGAGGTGCTGCTAAGCTGAATGATATATAAAGTATTTCTGAAGCTATTGATTCATTCATTCATGTATTAGTTTAATAAAGCAATAAATATTCAGGACATAGTGTTCAGGATATTCTGTCTTGAAGGGTAAAAAGATTTGATTCTTATCTTTACAGAGTTGGTTTATAACAGGAAGACAATATACAAACAAATGTTTTCTATCAAATATTGTCATTTTTCTAGGGAATAAATTTAGATATTTAGTGGGAACAGAGAATTATAATTTTGCCTTAGGAGTAGGGTGAAGAGAAAAAAGAATCTAATTAACAGATGTGGGTATTTGATGTTAGTTAACATTATGTTGGGGTAGACAAAAAATCTTGTATCAAGTCTCACCTCCTTCTATTTGAATGATGATAAAGGAAGAAGTTGTATTCTTTTATATGTAAGCCTCGATATGGATTTTCATACAGCTTACCAGTATTCTCCACAGGACTATTCGGGTACCCAGGACTGATAGTTCCTTAGATTTTTAGCATATGACTTGCAAGATCACCCATCAGCTAAAGGGCAAGAACATAAATGTGTGCTTGTGGAAAGTTTGTACAGGTTCCAGCACAGAAGTGACACGGATCCCTCTGGCTAAGAGAAGTTACAGAGAACATTGTCACATTCTGTGCTTAACTGCAGTGGGAACTGAACGATCTGCAGAAATGGGAGATAGAGTTTGTGCAATAGCTGGTGTGGTTTACCCTCAGAAAATGTTTTAAACAAAGAAACAAAAGCAATGTCAAAGATCCTTGAGTTTGAGCATGGTTGGTATATTCTAGAAAGCACAAGTTGTTGTAATTTGATAGTCAGAAATCAGGTAAAATGCCTTTTAATTATTTTCTTTAGACAATAGAGGAGAGCTATTTGGCTACTTTGCATAGTGATCAAATTTTATCATATTTTACGAGAGTCTGTAAAAACAAATAAATAATGCTTTAATCTAGATGTAAGCATATTTCTTTAGCTAAACAGCTAAGATTTATGATTTTTCACTTCTAACAGCAATCAGACACCTACTAGCCCAAAATGCCAGCTTAAATACCATTGGACTCATCTGATTTACATAATACATTAGCATTATTATTTTGAGGAAATTGGAAGATAGGTTACTTGAGATCTAAACTAATTATTTTTATAACAAAATCTTTCAAGTGAGAAAATAACACTGCATTTCTCAATAGAAAGTTATTTCAAAGCTTTGGCACCTTTCTACCCAAAGTACATAACAATACAGTAGATACACACACACACACACACATATAATTGTTTATTCTCACCAAGAATAGTTTTGAAAAACCTTAAGGCATTTGATAAAGAGAATGACTATTATAAAAAAGTGTTAAAAAGTATAGCAGTATGTACACCATAAAAATTAAGTAAATGTCATATATATACATATATGTGTATGTGTGTGTGTGTGTATATATATATATATATATATATATATATATATTCAACTAACACTTTAGTACTTACTATGTGTGCAGAATTACTCTATATACCTAAGCTACATAAGGGTCTAAAAAAATCCTTGACTTCTGGGCACTTACAATTTATATTGGCAACTAAATATAATGAACAAGTAAATTATACATTATACTGAAGGAATTCTGTAAAATAGTATATAGTATAAGAGAGAGAGAAAGCAGAGGGAAGAGGAATGCCATTTTTTATGGGTTGCTCAGGGACTACTTCACTGAGAGGTAATATTTTAATAAAGAACAAAGAAGTTGATGCAGTTAGCCATAAAGAACTTTGTAAGAAGGGCTTTTCAGACATAGGGAGTATGGGTGCAATAACACTAAAATCTGAGTGCACCTGGTAAGAATTAAAAAAGCCAAAGTAACCGCTTCCTAGCTACCAAGTTGGTATGATGAGAGAAATAATAGGAAGGAAGATAAGAGATCATACATGGACATCAGGGAAAGACATTGGCTTTTATACCCAGGAAAATGGGGAAGCATTGAAATGCTTTAAAGAAAGGAATAGCATGACATACCTTTTGTTTTAAAAAGATTATTCTTGCTGTTGTGCTGAGAATAGACCAGAGTGGGAGGTACAAAGGAAAAAGCCAGGATAGTAATATAAATGAGAAATGATGATTGGTGGTAGCATAGGGGTATTGAAAAATAGTTAGATTCTGAAATATTTAAAAAAAATAACTAACAGAACAATGTGATGAATTATCCTTAAGATTTCAGAGAAAGCAGGAAGTCAAGATGACTCTGAGGCATTTGTACTTTGCAGCTACAGAAGGATGTTGTCCTCCACTGAGTTGAGAACTGTGGGAGGCAGGGTTACAGAGCTGGAAGATGCTCCTGACTCTGTGAGATGTCTGAAAAGAACTGAAAGAAAGATACTCTGTGGATATCAATCTGAGGTTCAGAAAATAGATTTTAGCAAGACACAACTCCAGGGCAGTGTCAGTTGAAAGAAGTTCAAGTTTTCAATATTCAAAACTGAATGTAATGAATGCATGTACCATGAACTTTTCAAATATATTTCACTCTATATTTTATTGCTATAAAACATAGTTCATAAATTATATATGCCACTACAAACTTATGTACATTCCCTTGATAAAATATACCTTTTAGTTTTATGACCTTGCCATTGAGCAACAGAAGTAAAAATCTGTAACTTAGCAATAATCAAAAAAGTACGCTGTGAGCTCCCTCTGCTGTTACTAGATACTCAGTTACTTAGAAAAGTGGCAAATGCTCAAAAGAACTAAACTAAACAACAGCTGGTTCATCAAAGAAAAAAACTGGCAATACCAACAGAAGATGATTTTAGTTTAAAAAGTATTAAATGAATTAATAGTTTCTTCTGTTTAAAGCTGATAATATATTAAGAAGGTTAACAAAACATTGGGCTGAAAAATACTTCTCCTTTTAGAATTTAGTAACAACTACATAGTTTTTTAAGAAATGCAACCAGTTATATATTCACCAAATAAAACATCAAGAAATTATGCAGGCCAAAAGAGAATGTCTTTACTTTTTTGAAGAAAAAATATGAATGTGTTTTTTTTTCAATAGAAGACAAAATAATTTGTTTCAAATTTAATTAATTAGTATTCAGCAACTAAAAGGTAGCTAGTAGTTGCCTATTGGCTTGGTGACAGTGGATTTAAACTGAATTATAATCATCAAGAAAACTACATAGAAGCCGGGCGCGGTGGCTCAAGCCTGTAATCCCAGCACTTAGGGAGGCTGAGACAGGAGAATCACGAGTTCAAAGCCAGCCTCAGCAACGGCGAGGTGCTAAGCAACTCAGTGAGACCCTGTCTCTACATAAAACACAAAATAGGGCTGGGGATGTGGCTCAGTGGTCAAGTACCCCTGAGTTCAATCCCCAGTACCAAAAAAAAAAGAAAGAAAACTACATAGAGATTTCCTCTGTAGTTAACAGGTATATAATATTTTGAAAAAGTGTATATAATATGTTAAGTAAATTTCAGGAATTACAGTTTAAAGAATGAGAAACATATGGATTCAAATATGAAATAAATATACGGGACACTCTAATGGTGAAATGATGGCAACTAAGGTCATTTATGGTTACTTTCTCACCTACCTGTCTAGGTTCTCATTAAAATAATAATATTTCTTCAAGTGCAACATGTACCTCATCTTCTCTTACAGAGTATTTATCCAACTTTTCTCAAGGCACAACTGAATGAGCTCCTTGGTTAGGTTAGATGCCTTTCTATGTATGTAAAAACATATACATTTCAAATAAAACTGCACTGGCATTCTATGCTGGCTTTGTTCCCTCATGCTTGTGGGCCTTTGGGTAAACTATTTAACTTTTCTCAGCGTTTTTTTCTTCTTCTAACATTGAAAATAACAGAAATTCTCAAGAATTCTGAAGAATAACAAATGAAATGACACATATGCAACATATAGTATAGTTTGGGACACAAAAGAAATAATTCTGTATGCAGTAGCCACTAATATTCTATAGCTACAATTTTCAAAAAATATTATAGTTAATTATGACCAATAATTTTTGTATTTCCTTTACCAGACTTCACTTTCTTTAAGGGTAATGATTGCTGTTTTTTCTGTTATTTTTAGAACCTAAATGAATACCTGGTATGATGGAAATAAACAATGAATATTGTTGATAATGAATGCATGAGGATTAATTATATTCTCAAGTTCTTATTTATTTTATGGCATTATATTAAAATATTTAATTGCTGCTTTATTAATTATATCACTGGTAGAATTTGTTGTTATATACTCATACATGCATACAACATACTTTGGTCAATGTCTATTTAAAATTGAACAATTAATTGCAAAGTAAAAAAAATTGAAAGCTATATGCCATTAGTTTCTCAGGCTGTGAATCAGTATTTTTAATGGAGTTAATCAATTAGACATAATGATACTAAAGAAAGCCATTTGTTACTGTATATAATATTATATACTCTGTTGCTTCTATCCTCACTGCCTTCAATTTATAAAATGTAGGAGCAGGCAGGAGGGGCAGATAATCATGTAAGATGGTAGTTCTAAGAAGGCAAACATACAATTTCTTTCAGTTTTTCCTTCTTTCCATTTTCCTTCAATCAACAAATGCTCTCAAATGAAATGGAACATTGTGTTTATGCTAATTTTCATTTCTGCCTGATTTTTTCCCTTGGCATGTTCTTGTTGTGTACATGGTATTTATTATCATTTTAAGGGTCTCTTTTGAAAGAACATTTAGGGTATCATTTTATTATACTGTAGTTTCACAAAATTTGACACCTAATAGTGAATGGATGTCAACTTTAAAAGTGAAATTTCAAATGTCAACAACACCCAACTCTATCTTGTGGACTTTGATATTTTGAAGTTAGTTTTCCAGAATATAATGAGTATTAATAGATTTCATGTGGAGATATGAATTCCCCATATAAACTTTGTTTAAAAAAGCAATCATATGCGAAAGCTGTAGTGTTCTACATAAGCAATAGAAAACAACATACTAGCTCATGTTAATGATTTACCATTGTTTAATACAATAAAGAAATAGTGTTTGATCATGTTAAACTTCCTTGGAGTTATCTACTGGTTTTCCAGAAGGAGAAGTAAGCAAATCATAAAGTGGAGTTACAAGCTTGAACACTGACTAATAGTTAACAGAGGAAGATTTAGTTTCTCTGCTTGTGGCTGTATTTTACATGGCTTGCATGCTACTTGGAACATAGTCAACATGCAATATACTGTTTGGAAATGTTTTTCTAAATTTGTTGCTGTTTAATATTACAATGGTATCCTTGGAGCATGATGAAGAACACACTGGGAAAATGCAAGATTGGTCTGAAAATCAGGTTAAAAGAATCTTGTAATAACCCTGAAAAATAGGTTGAGTTCCTTATCTAATAATCCTGCACTAAGTTCAAAAAGAGATGAAAACAAATGAGTGACATCCAGAATATATACGGATTAGAAGCTGAGTGAGAGAAAGTTTCTGATATAGAAAACTAGAGATAGTGTTCACCAAGAAATACAAAAGAAGAAATAGAAAAAGAGTGATAATGAGTAGAAGGGGCTAAGTAGATTCTATTTTGAATAATTGAATATTTCCAAATGAAAATGCTTAGTTATTAGTGGGACCTAAAATGACCAGAGAGGTCTATTGTTTCTAATTTCATTAAAAAATAAGAAAAGGATCCAGGCGTGGTGGCTCATACTTGTAATCCCAGCACTTTGGGAGGCTGAGACAGGAGAATCGCGAGTTCAAAGCCAGCCTCAGCAACGGCGAGGCTGCTAAGCAACTGAGTGAGACCCTGTCTCTACATAAAACATAAAATAGGGCAGGGGATGTGGCTCAGTGGTTGAGTACCCCTGAGTTCAATCCCCGGTACCAAAAATAAAATAAAATAAAATAAGAAAAGGTACTTATAAAAATAACAACACCATTACAAACTAAATATGTTTAACTATAGTAATTTGTAACTTATAGCATTAAAATAGGATAATTTATAATGAGATAATGAACAGATGTTTTAAAGAATCAATACAAGGACATTTTTAATCACAAAAGTCATTTCTGGCTACTGCCATTTTAAGTCTGGATAGAGCAGATATGATTTCAGTTTTCATCTTTAGCTCAATGATTCTTTTTACTTACCTACTTTCCTTATGTCTTGAAGCAAGTGTCTCTCCTTTTTTTTTTTAAATTAATGATGGTTCTAGTTTGCATATTCCCTCAGTTTTCAAAGATCAGAATTTGAATCCAGACTACATTCTATGGTAGGCACATTAGTCTCAGTGTTCCTGTTTCCTTTTAATTAAGGTAGTGATAGAATTAAGTGCCAATCAAGTTTCACAGGTGAAATTGAGTTAACTGAAAAAATGCTGTCCAACATGGCGTCTATTAACCAAATGTGGCTATTTTAATTTAAATTAAATTAAGTAAAGATTAAAATTCATTTCTTCAATTGAATTACCATATTTCAAGTTCTCAATAGGCCTGTATGATTTGTGGCTATCATATTGGATAGCAAATATATAGAACATTTCCATAACCTCTGTGTTTTTCTAAAGCATTATAAAATAATATAAATATAATAAATTAGCATTTACTACAATAAAGGCAATTCTCCTTAATGTTAATCTTTTCTCAGGAGTCGCAAATGAAGCTCAGTCCCAATTTAAACAGAATACTTAGGTAAGATACAAAAAATATTAATACAAAACATAAAATTTTAGTTATACTTTATTAAATTAAAAAAAGGACAATGGCATTTAAAAAAACCATTAAAAGAGTGAAATTGTAAGTTATAGGATAGGAGAAAAATACTTGTAATATATACTTGTGGGAAAAACTTATATGCAGAATAAAGACTTTAACAAAACCAAGTTAAAAAACAAATCTATAAAAATGTACAAAAGACTTGAACAAATATTTCAAAAAAGTTAGTACATATATGAACAATAAGCACTTGAAAAGTGCTCATTATCATTAGGCATTAAGAAAATGCAAAATATATCAAAGTGAGAACCCACAGCTCACATACTAGAATAGATACAGTTTTTAAGATAGAACTGAAAAAAACACTTAAATGGTGGCAAGCATCTAAAGCAATATACTGCTCTTTCACAAGCACGTGGTAAACTATCTTGGAAGTATCTATTGAAGTTGAATGCATATAACTCTGATGTAGCAGTTTTCCTCTTAGACATGAGAACTTTGTTCTTAAAAATTCTGACAGTATTTTGAATGCAGAAGAAGAAAATTGGATCCTCAAATACTTATGAAACTGTAAGCCATTCCTAATAGCCTAAAGAATCTTAAAAAATAATATTTGGGGCACTCATACTTCATGAGTTTAAGAACTCCACAAAGCTACCACGATCAAAACACTGTGGTATCAGCTTGAAGTTGGAGAGAGAGAGATAGAAAGAGAGACCCATGAAATAGAATTAAAAACCTAGAAATGCACTCATATCTCTGGACAAGTCTTTTTGACAGGGTAAAAACAGTCTCTTCATAAATGGCACTGGATCAACTGGATTTCCACGTGTAAAAAATGAAGAAGTGATAACAGTTGAATAGTAGTAGAGAGACCGTTTTAGGAGAATCATATATTTCACAGACATTTAGTTTTTCATCAATAAAATACTAATAATATAATTAAAATTCCACAATATTTAATAATTCAATCTCATACAATACCAGGCGTGATATGAATGAATGATATACTTGCTGTTTCTATGCTGTGGTCTTTATATTTTACCAAGTAGGAAAGGGTGTGCAGCACATAACCTAAACTCAAGGGAGAGTGAAATAAATGCCACAACAAAATTAATGCTAATCTAAGGATTCTTTTAAGGAAGTGTTTTTCACAATATAAAGGCTGATGAAAGAGAAAGAGATATGTTTAAGGTATTAACAGGTTAAATACTGAAATTCTTTCAAAGCAGAGAATCAGAATTAATAAAAATGCAGAGACCATAAAATACATTTATTTCATTGTGAATATTTGGAGGAAGAATTGGACATGGAATACTAAGGGGTTGATTGTGAGTGGTTTTAAATATTAAAGGACTGAGTTTGTATTTTATTTGTTCATAATGAGAAGATATTTATGCTGAAAATTTTGATGTTATTTAAGCAGATTATTTCAATATGGATCAAATTAATCTGGAAATATTATATGATAAGTTTGAAAAGACAAAGGTCATAACACTTTCATTCCGGTATCCTCAGTGATGTTTGTACAAACAAGAAAGTGATCACTGGTCCTACTTAAGGTTTCTGGTGCTCTTGGAAGACTGGGCAGCATCCTGCCAAAGGAATCATGCCCAGGAGTTCCATGGATGAAGGGCAACCAGGGAAGCAGTGGTTCAGGGCAGAATGTGGATCAAAGAGGCACAGACATTCTGTGGGACCCTTGCCAAGTACAGAACTCAAGGGAAACACAACATTTTCCTCTCACACATTCTCAGCATACACAGGAAAACCAGCCTTGAAAAATATCAGGGTCGCTTACCCTTAGGAGGTGTAAAATAACTAATGCACATATGCTAGGGATTTTGTAAATAAACAAATACATGGATGGATGAATGAAGAAATGACCACTGAGCTCACTGATAAATTTTCCTTCATATTATAAGTGAAGCCTTTCTCCATATTAAAATTGTGTTGATATTCTCCCTTACCTGAGATATATTTTTTTGTAATCATCAGAGCCTTTCAACAAGGAATAGCTGTGTATCATATGAAGAGTTTTAAAATAGGTTTCTGTCCTTTATTTGCTACAATAGCTTCTATTACAAAACATAATATTTTTATATTAAAATAGTCCATTGCTTATATTAAAACAGGCCTTATTTATTTATTAGTACTATTTGAAAAATATTTTTGCAATATTCTTACATAGTTATGTCTTACAATCCATATGATTTAATGCAAACAATTACATTCCATTTTGTATTTATTAAATTTATAGTTATTATCAAATAATTACCATTGTAGTGACAAAAGAGCTAAGCAATTTGATTTACTTCAGTGCAATTATTTCTTATATTTTTTGAACATTTAAATTTATTTTTAGTTATAAACAATAATGATAAGTATAATATTGATGATAATGCTTTTGCATTTTTTAATTGCTTATAATCCATAAATCTCATTCATTATTGAGATTTTTTTAAGTTTTGAAAATTCCTATGTCCTGGTTGTTGCAACAGGTAAATACATTTTGCATAATACTGTCTTAGTGATACTGGTCAAACTGTTGGTTAATACTTGAGGTTTCAAGTTTCTCTTAGATTGATATATTGTTTAAATTCATTGTTTGTAATTATGTAAGCTTTACATTTATTCTCATGGAATTAAACCTAAATGTTGTCACTCTTTGGTCTGACCCTAATGCCTTTCAAAAGCTTTTAAATAGATATAATATCTGTTTTTTCCTATTAAGAAATCAAAAATAGTATTTTGTTTAAAAGTCTTGAAAGTATTTTATAAGTTGCTTATTATTCAGAATAAAAAGATTTTGTGTTGAACTTTAAAATATATATTTGAATTATTTAATTTTTACTTATACAAGAATGGTTTGAAATAATATTTTCATGACCTTTTGAATTCTAATTTATATTCCACAAAATTAATTCATTTTAAGTGGAGAATTCAGTGATTTTGGCTAAAAATTTGTGCATCCGTTGCTACAAACTCACTTTAGAACATTTTCGTTACCTCAAATGATGCCTGTACTCATTGAAAGGTCCCTTTCTGCTCTCACCTTCCATTCCACTCCAGCACTAATGCCTTACCTTTTTTGCTTTCTAGATTTGCCTTTCCTATTCATCATATTTAAATACTCATACAATACAATATTTAGTCTTTTTCATCTGACTTCTCTTACTTAGCATAATGACTGTTCTACTTTGCAGCATTTACAAATATTCCATCCTTTATACTGGCAGATATTATTCCATTGTGTAGATATCTCACATTTCTTTTTCTATTCACCAATTAATGGACATTTGAGTTCTTTCTAATATTTTGTCTGTTATGAGTTATGCTGCTATAAACTTTCTTGTACAAACAGGTGTATGAAATATATTTTCATTCTTCTGGGATAGGTACTTACAAGTGGAATTACAAGGTTATATGAAAAATTTACATTTAACTGTTTAAGAAATTGCCAAAATCTTTCCAAATTGTTGCACCATATTTCCACCATTAGTGTATGTAATTCTAGTTACTTTACATCCTTACAAACTCTTACTATATTCTGTCTTGTTTTATTATAGCCATCCTTGTGTGCTTAAAGTGGTGTTTCTTTGGGATTTCAGTTGAATTGTGGATGCTAACTTTCATTATAAGAAATTGCAAAGAATATTAATAATTTAAGATAATAGAACAAATCAACTACTGGAAATGAAGTTTGTTTTTGTAGGATACAAACATAATTTTCTCTAAACTAACAAGTAACAAGCATATCCTATAATATGTCAGCACAGTTTCAAACATACAAGCAAATAGTACCAATAGGAATAGCCTCCTAATGTGAATTAGAATCCTTGGTTTAAGCAACACGGTAAGGCAGGTTAAATGCATTGTGTATATCAAAATAGCTAAAGAGGGTTTTGAATATACTACTCACTGTGAAGAAATGATAGTAGTCTCATGTGATAGATATAGTAATTACTCTGATTGTATCTAAATATCACATTATACCTTACAAATATATAATATTTTGCTGTACATATTTCAATTAATTTTTTTAAAATGCCTAGGTTCTGGAGACTAGTGACCACAGTTTAAATCCTATCTGTGCCATTTACTAGCCACGTGACCTCTGGAGAGCAATTTCTCTATCATTCTATTTCCTCATCTACAAAACTGAGTTAATAATAATAACTATCTTAGAAGTTCACATGTAAATATTGAATGAATCAGAGACAGATCCACATAAATACAGTTACCTCATACTATACAAAGGCAACAAAAACATACAATGGAGAAAAGATACCTTCTTCAACAAATGGTGCTGGTAGAACTGGAGATCCATATGTAATAGAACGGAAGTTAACCCACATCTCTCAGCCTGATATCAATTCAGAATGAACGTTAACCCCTATCTCTCATTATGATATCAATTCTGATATTAAATCAATTCTAAGTGCATCAAAGACCTAGGAATTAGACCAGAAACCCTCCACATACTAGAAAAAAAAATGTAGGTTCAATACTTCAACATATTGGGTCAGGAATTGACTTCCTTAACAAGACTCCTAAAGCACAAGAAATACAATCATAAAACAATAAATGGATGGGATCAAACCGAAAAGATTCCTCACAGCAAAGGAAACAAAGAAGAGTGTGAAAAGAGATCCTACAGAATGGGAGAGAATCTTTTTTTTTTTAAATTTAATTATTTTATTTAAATGTGTTTCAAGTCATAGTACATACATAGAGCTCAATTTTTCCATTTCTCTGGTTGCAAACCAAATAGAGTCACACCATTTGTGTCTTCATACATGCACCAAGGGTAGTGATGACGATCTCAATCAACCATCATTTCTATAACCATTCCCCTTTCCTTCCTTCCCCCTCCCCCCTACCACATCCAGAGTTCCTCCATTGGGAGAAAATCTTTGTCACTTGCACCTCAGGGCATAATTTTCCAGGATATATAAAGAACTCAAAAAACTTAACACACACACACAGAGGTGAACAGACACTTATCAAAAGGAGAAATATAAATGATCAACAAATATATTAAAAGGTTCAATATCTCTAGCAATTAGAGAAATACAAATTAAAATTACACTGAGATTTCATCTGGCTCCCATCAGAATGGCAATTATCAGGAATACAAGTAATAATAAATGTTGTCAAGGATGTAAGGAAAAGGATGTGCTCATGCCTCATTGGTGGAACTACAAATTGGTGCAAACACTCTGGAAAGCAGTATTCTGAGGAGATTACTCAGAAAAATAGAAACAAAGCAACCATTTGACAGTTATCCCACTCCTTGACGTATATCCAAATCACTTAAAATCAGAATATTACAGTGATGCAGCTACATCAATGTTTATAGCAACACAATTCACTATAGCTAGGGTATGGAGCCAACCTAGATGCTCTTCAACAGATGTACAAATAAAGAAATTGAGGTATATGTACTCAATGGAATATTAATCAACCATAAAGAAGAATGACTTTATGACATTTGCCCGTACATGGATGGAACTGGAGAATAACATACTACGTGAAAGAAGCCAATCCCCAAATACCAAAGATCAAATGTTTTCACTCATATATGGAAGCTAAACCACAATGTAGCGGAGGGTAAAAAGAGAAGTTTAGTAGATTAGACAAATAGGAGTGAAGGGAAGGGAGTGCGGATAGGAAAAGGAAAGACAGTAGAAAGAATCTAACATAATTTTCCTGTACACATATATGAAAATATATAAGTAAATCTCACCATTGTGTACACCCACAAAAATGGGGTCTTCATTAGAATAAGATCTATCCTATGCTTGTATAATTTTATCAAAATTGATTCTACTTTCATGTGTAACTAAAAATAACAAATAAAAAGTTTAAATGAGTCGATATGAATTTGTCCTTCTGTGTCTAGGCAAGAAAATAGAAATTATTCTAGGTATTAAAAATAAATTGGGGGATTCTGTTCCAAGATGGCGGCCTAGACGGAATCCTCCGTGCTAGTCGCTCCGGGACCTGAGCTTGAAGTAGTGGAAGTACTGTCTCCAAGCCAGCTTCTTGACATCATCCTACGGCTCATCATCCCCTACAGGAATATCACTCGCGTGTGCGCACGCAGGGCCACCTGGCAGCAGCGATTGCCACAAACAGCATGACTTCAGCGGCTAGCGGCAGAATACAGCATGGAGTGGAGCCCCATCCCAGGGCTCTAGCCCAGGATTTGCCCTGGGTGGGCGGGGCCTGCTTCTACACGGGGTACCTGGCTCCAGCGCCCATCCAACCACGCAGGACCCCTAGCAGTTGCTCCTGTGGACAAAGGTCTCCTGCGAGGGACCCCTAGCTACTGTTCTTTGTGGATCCCCATCTAACATGGCAAAACTTCCTGCACCAGGAAACGCCAGACAGCATCTCGGGACAAACTTTGACTTCAACACTGCACGCCGTGAAACAGCTACTCCACCAGCGGCCCAGACCTTCACCCTGCTGCTGAAGCAGATGGCTTCCTGGTAAGACCCACACCCAGGACATTTTTCACCCAGCGGGGAAAGTCCAGTAAGCAATGGACAACGCCACCTACTAGAGGTGAAAGGAAGCAGACTTGTATATTTACATTGATTTTTTTTTTAAATTTTTTATACTTATTTTTTATTTTATCCTTTATCTTTTTCTCCTAAGATTTCTCTTATTTAATCTTTTTGTTTTATTTCTCTGCTCTTTTCTTCTTTCCTTTATTTTTCCTTTCCTCTTTTCTCTCTCACTTTTTCCTACCTTCTAATTCCCAACAGTTGTGAAACCAAGTATTTGTTAAACAGAAGGATATGGTAGATTGCAATTTCTGAACTTTATACCAGAGTGGTATTATATAGTCTTGTAACTCCCGCTTGCATATGTTTTATTTTTCTTAATATCATGTCTCCTCACTAACTGTACTCTATTTTCTTCCTCCTTACTGGTCTTTCCCAACTCTCTGTTGCTCTTTCTAGTAATAGCCAACTTCTCTTGTATTCCTTTTTCATGCTTTCTAAGATCTAATAACCATATCCTCACTTCCTACTACCTCAACATTCTATCCTACCTACACCCCACCCTCAAGTTTCCCTAGCCCACCAACAGAAACTATAGACCCTTGTGCAAACCTATTGTTTACATAAGAGATGTTAAAGGAACTCATAATTGTTGTATATCGTGACTAAAGTGTAAATGTATGTGGGAGATATTAGGAGCTACTTGGTTTGAAACTATATATTGTTTGTATTGAGATCAATCAATATTGGTCTCCCCTTTAAAGGAGAGGTATTGAAACCCCACAGGGAAACTATAATAGGAGTAAAAACTGTAACACCTTGGATCAGCAGAGCTAGAAGGAAAGACACACAAACATAATGAAAAAACAAGGGGAGAAAGTGCCTCAAACAAATCAAGATACTACACTAATAGAATCCATGGTCAGTACAGCAGAAGAAATGACAGAATAGGAGTTCAGAATGTACATAATTAAAATGTTCTGTGACTTAAAGAATGATATAAGAGAGCAAGCCCAGTCAGCAAAAGATCATTTTGATAAAGAGATACATAGGCAAATACAGAAAGTAAAAGATCACTTCAATAAGGAAATAGAAATTCTGAAAAGGAACCAAACAGAAATCCTTGAAATGAAAGAAACAATAAACCAAATTAAAAACTCAGTAAAAAGCACCACCAATAGATTAGACCACTTGGAAGACAGAACTTCAAATACTGAAGACAAAATATTTAACCTTGAGAATAGAGTTGACTACACACAGTGAAGATGGTAAGAAACCATGAACAGAACATTCAAGAGCTTTGGGACAACATTAAAAGACCAAACTTGAGAATTATTGGGATAGAGAAAGGCATAGAATTCCAAACCAAAGGAATGAGCAATCTATTCAATGAAATAATATCAGAAAACTTTCTAAATATGAAGAATGAATTGGATAATCAAATTCAAGAGGCTTAAAGGACACCACATGTACAAAATCACAACAGACCTACACCAAGGCACATCATAATGAACATGCCTAACATTCAGAATAAGGAGAGAATCTCTTAAAAGCCACAAGAGAAAGGAATCAGATTACATATAGGGGGAAGCCAATTGGGTCACTGCAGACTTCTCAACCCAGACCCTGAGAGCAAGAAGATCATGGCAAATCATATACCAAGTGCTAAAAGACAGCGGATGCCAACCAAGAATCTTATATCCACCAAAATTAAGTTTTAGGTTTGATGATGAAATAAAAACCTTCCAAGATAAACAAAAATTAAAAGAATACACAGCAAGAAAGCCGGTACTACAGAACATTCTTGGTAAAATATTCCATGAGGAGGAAATAAAAAAACAATAATGAAAACCTGTAGAGGGAGGAGCTACACTAAAGGCCAATCAAAGGAGAAACCCAGTCAACTTAAAAACTAAGAATAAACCAAAATGTCTGGAAATACAAACCATGTCTCCATAATAACATTGAATGTCAATGGCCTAAACTCAGCAATTAAAAGACACAGATCGGCAGATTGGATTTAAAAAAAAGACCCAACAATATGCTGCCTCCAAGAGACTCATCTCATAAAAAAGAGACACTCATAGATTGAAGGTAAAAGGAGGAAAAAATTTATCACTCACATGGACTGCGTGAACAAGCAGGAGTTTCCATCCTCATTTCAGATAAAGTGGACTTCAAACCAAAGTTAATGAAAAGGGATAAAGAAGGTTATTTCATACTGCTTAAGGGAATCATACATCAACAATGCATAACAATCTTAAATATCTATGCCCCAAACAATGGGGCAGCCATGTTTATCAAACAAACCCTTCTCAAATTCAAGAACCAAATAGACCCCAAAACAATAGTATTAGGTGACTTCAACACAACTCTCTCACCACTGGACAGATTTTCCAAACAAAAACCAAACAAAGAATCTACAAGACTTAATAGAACAATGAATGCTCTAGACTTAATGGATATATATAGACTATTCCATCCTTCAACAAGCAAATACACATTTTTCTCAGCAGCACATGGGTCCTTCTCCAAAATAAATCATATGCTATTCCACAAAGCAAGTCTTAGTAAATACAAAAAAATAGAGATACTACCCTGCATTCTATCTGAGCATAATGGAATGAAACTAGAAATTAATGACAGTTTTAAAAAAAGAAGCCACTACAACACCTGGAGACTCAATAATTTGCTATTGAACAATGCATGGGTAACAGAAGACATCAAGGAAGAGATAAAAAATTCTTGGAGGTAAATGAGAACTCTGATACAACATACCAAAATCTCTGGGACACTATGAAGGCAGTGATAAAAGGAAAGTTCATTGCATTAAGCTCATATATTCAAAGATGTAAAAGTCAACAAATCAATGACTTGGCACTACAACTCAAAGCCCTAGAAAAAAAAGAACAAAGTGACACCAAAAGAAGTAGAATACAGGAAATAATTAGAATCAGGGCTGAAATCAATGAAATTGAAACACAAGAAACAATTCAAAAAATTGATAAAACAAAAAGCTGGTTCTTCAAAAAAATAAACAAAATTGACAAAACCTTAGCCACCCTAAAAAAAAGGAGAGAGAAAACCCAAATTACCAAAATTTGTGATGAAAAAGGAAATATCATGACAGACTCTGCTGAAATACAGAGGGTAATCAGAAACTATTTTGAAAACTTATATTCCAGTAAAATAGAAAACCCTGAAGACACCGGCAAATTCCTAGAGACATATGACCTACCAAAACTGAACCAGGAGGACATTCATGATTTAACAGATCAATTACATGCAAAGAAATAGAAGAGGCCATCAAGAGCCTTCTAACCAAGAAAAGCCCTGGACCAGATGGATTCTCAGCCAAGTTCTATAAAACCTACAAAGAAGAACTAACTCCAATACTCGTCAAATTATTCCATGAAATAGAAAAAGAAGGAACCCTTCCAAACTCATTCTATGAGGCTAGTATCACCTTGATTCCAAAACCAGACAGGGACATGTCAAAAAAGGAAAATTACAGACCAATATCCCTGATGAATATAGATGCAAAAATTCTCAATAAAATTTTGGCAAATTGCATACAAAAGCATATTAAAAAAAATACTGCAGCATGATCAAGTGGGGTTCATTCCAGGAATGCAAGGTTGGTTCAACATATGGAAATCAATAAACGTAATCCATCACATCAATAGACTTAAAGATAAGAATCACATGATTCTATCAATTGATGCAGAGAAAGCATTTGACAAAATACAGCACACTTTCATGTTCAAAACACTAGAGAAACTTGGGCTAGTAGGAACATACCTCAACATTGTTAAAGCAATATATGCTAAGCCTAAGGCCAACATCATCCTAAATGGAGAAAAATTGGAAGCATTCCCTCTAAAAACTGGAACAAGACAGGGATGCCCTCTCTCACCACTCTTATTCAATATAGTCCTTGAAACTCTAGCCAGAGCAATCAGACAGACAAAAGAAATTAAAGGGATATGAAAAGGGAAAGAAGAACTCAAACTATCATTATTTGCAGACGACATGATCCTATACTTAGAGGATCCAAAAAATTCCACCAGAAAACTTCTAGAACTGATAAATGAATTCAGCAAAGTTGCAGGATATAAAATCAATATCCATAAATCAAATGCATTTCTATACATCAGCAATGAATCCTCTGAAAGAGAAATTAGAAAAACAGCTCCATTCACTATAGCCTCCAAAAAAATAAAATACTTGGGAATCAATCTACCAAGAGTGGTGAAAGACCTCTACCATGAAAATTTCAAGACACTAAAGAAAGAAATTGAAGAAGATTTAAGAAGATGGAAAGACCTCCCATGATCTTGGAAAGGCAGACTCAATATTATTAAAATGGCCATACTACCCAAAGCACTATACAGATTCAATGTAATCCCAATTAAAATCCCAAAGTCCTTTCTTATATAAATAGAAAAGGCAATCATGAAATTCATTTGGAAATATAAGAGACCCAGAGTAGCTAAAGCAATCCTGAGCAAGAAGAGTGAT
The DNA here is from genome assembly GCA_004024805.1 of Geosciurus inauris. Taxonomy (NCBI): domain Eukaryota; kingdom Metazoa; phylum Chordata; class Mammalia; order Rodentia; family Sciuridae; genus Geosciurus; species Geosciurus inauris. Next base: position 45,072 of record PVHX01006071.1, read on the forward strand.
GCAGGAAGCATTACAATACCAGACCTTAAACTTTACTACAAAGCTATAGTAACAAAAACGGCATGGTACTGGTACCAAAATAGACATGTAGACCAATGGTACAGGATAGAAGACACAGAGAATAATGCACAGAAATACAGCTATCTCATACTAGACAAAGGTGCCAAAAACATACATTGGAGAAAGATAGCCTTTTCAACAAATGGTGCTGGGAAAACTGGAAATCCATATGCAGTAAAACAAAACTAAACCCCTATCTCTCACCATGCACAAAACTCAATTCAATGTAGATCAGAGACCTAGGAATTAGACCAGAGACCCTGCGTCTAATTGAGGAGAAAGTAGGCCCAAATCTTCAGCACGTTGGATTAGGCCCTGAATTCCTTAACAAGACTCCTATAGCACAAGAAATAAAAGCAAGAATCAATAAATGGGATGGACTTAAACTAAAAAGCTTCTTCTCAGCAAAAGAAACTATCAAGGAGGTGAACAGAAAGCCTACATTCTGGGAGCAAATTTTTGCCACATGCACATCAGATGGAGCACTGATCTCAAGGATATATAAGAAATTCAAAAAACTTAACACCAAAAAAACAAATAACCCAATCAATAAATGGGCTAAGGAGTTGAATAGAAACCTCTCAGAAGATGATAAACAATCAATAAACAAATATATGAAGAAATTTTCAATGTCTCTAGCCATTAGAGAAATGCACATCAAAACTACTCTCAGATTTCATCTCACACCAGTCAGAATGGCAGCTATCCAAAATACCAGCAACAATAAGTGCTGGTGAGGATGTGGTGAAAAAGGCACACTCAAACATTGCTGGTGGGACTGCAAACTGGTGCAACCAATCTGGAAAGCGGTATGGAGATTTCTTAAAAAACTTGGAATGGAACCACCATTTGATCCAGCTATTCCAATCCTTGGCCTATATCCTAAAGACTTAAAAATAGCATACCACAATAACACAGCCACCTCAATGTTTATAGCAGCACAATTCACAATTGCAAAACTGTGGAAGCAACCCAAGAAGCCCTTCATTAGATGAATGGATAAAGAAACTGTGGTACATATACACAATGGAATATTATTCAGCAATAAAAGAGAATAAAATTATAGCATGCGCAGGTAAATGGATGGAATTGGAGAACATTATGCTAAGTGAAGTAAGCCAATCCCAAAAACCCAAATGCTGAATATTCTCTCTGATTAGTGGGTGCTGATACATAAGGAGGGTGGGAATGGGAATATAGGAGAAATGGAGGAACTCTGGATGTGGCAGGGGGGAGGTGGGAGGAGGGAAAGGGGAATGGGTACAGTAAAGATGGTTGATTGAGATCATCATCACTACCCTTGGTGCATGTATGAAGACACAAATGGTGTGACTATCTGGTTTGCAACCAGAGAAATGGAAAAATTGAGCACTATATATGTGCTATGACTTGAAATGCATTTAAATAAATTAATAAAAAAATAAAAATAAATAAATAGGGAAGTATACAAGAAATTGCTAATAAATGTGGCAAAAGTTTTGGAAGAACAAGAGAGGCATTACCCCATTAATAACTGCAGAAAGCTGATGTAACCTTAAAAATGAAGGGTAGAAAAGGCCACATTATCCCATAGGCTCTATAGCAGACCTGCTGTAACTACTACTGTTTGAACTACCCCCCTTGACTCTGAGAAACAAACAGGGAACTCAGAGAAAGACAATATCTGTACTCTTGATACAGTGGCTAAAATCACAGCACATATTACTAGAATCTGGGCTTACCCACCAATGTCAGTATCATCATTCCCCCTATCTTACCCTATTCTAATCTCAGACAAGTGCCTCCTATAAGTAATTTTGAATGCAAAGAAGGTGGTAAAATAGTTTGCTATCTCCACAGTACAGAAGACAACATGCAAAGAAGAGAATGGAGAAAACCAAAAGTCTCTGCAACAATAAAGTCCAACAAGCAAGTCCTGGCGCAGAATAATCCCTACTATCGATACATCTATTTTTACTTTTTAAATAGTCTTAAAGAAAAACTCAACAATGGCTGAACCCATGAAAAATATTGAGTTACCTTAAATTTTATAGTAAAGTATACTCTTCCCTACTTTTTTAAAAAAAACTATACTATAATCTCTAATATAAGGTGGGTTCACAGCACTACTGTAAATAGATAACATCAATTTTTCTAAGATTTTTAATTGGTGCTTCAGATACTTCGGATTTTAAGTGTTGCCCAAAGACCTGTATGTTGAACACTTGGTCAGCATCCAGGGTGGCACTATTGGGAGATGGCAGAACCTTTGAAAAGAGGGCTCCATTAGCAGGTCTTTAGGACACTGGGCATGTGCCCTTGAAGGAGATAGTGGAAGCCTAGCCCCTAGCTTTTCCTCTTTGCTGTTTCCCAGTCCTGAGGTGTGTTATTTTGTTCTATCCTGGGTTCCCACCATGTTCTGCTGTCTTACAACAGGTCCCAAAGCAACAGCGTTAACCATTCAGACTGGAACCTCCAAAACTATGAGCCAAAATAAGCCTTTTCTCTTTTTAAGTTGATTATCGTGGGTATTTGCTATAGTAACAGAAAGCTGACTAACACAGTGCTATTAAAATTTTTGGATTGCAGTTCCAATTTGAATTTCAACCAATGTTAAATTATAGATACGTAGGCTTTAGGATACTTTATTTCTGTACTCAGTCTTTCTACCTTTAGATTTTGAAGCCAAATTTTTCAGAGTTGTGGTATTTTTTGCTTGGTAACAGCTACCTCTGTAAATCAGGGTTCAGATATCAAATTTATGAGCTGTTTAGCTATAGACTTTTCCAGATTCTAGATTAAGGAAGTGCTTTGTGATAATTAGTCACATCTGGCAATGCCACTTACATCACTTTACATGTTTAGAGTGATAAGTAGCTTGAAATATCAGCAAAAGAATCTTGCCTTCTGGTCACAGCTTAAATGAGTACATTTCTAAACAAGTAAAATATATTTTAGAGCTATGTTTGTAATGTCTGATTTCCCATAAAATAAATTCTTAGCATTTTCCCATCTGTTTTTGCAATCAAGAATGAGAAAAATGTATATAGTGAGCAAGACAGAAATACCATCTAAATATATTCTGAAATTTGCAATATCAGGGTCACCTTCAACTACATTACATCAGAAATATTTTTTTAAGTTTTAAGTTTTTCTAACTTTTCATTCAGAAATCAAACTGAATTTAACAATATTGGTATCTTTAGTAATGTTATTTTCTCCTTTCCTTTATCTGTCCACATACCTGTACACATCTTTAGTGATCCACAGATTCTTGTATTAGGACCCAAAGATACATGCCAAATGCTTAAACATTAATAAAAGCTGCAACTTAAATATCTCATTGTTTTATTTCATGTTTATTGAACAATTTGAAAGATGTTGGTTTTATATTTTAGGAATTTTAAATTTAAAAATATAATAAAATACCATTATGCTCTAGATAATCAAAGAAGTATAGAATACACTATGCAAAAAATGGTCTGATAAATAGGCTATATAGATCTTTTTTTTTTTTTTTAACCTAAGGAAAATGGGAAAGCCCACAAAGTTTTAAATAAAGGAGTGTCATATTCCAATGTGGGTTTTAAGAAGATTTATTTGGGTACTGTGGAGACTAAGTGGAAGAAGTACAGTTTAGAAGACAGCAAAGTGAAGAGTTTATTATAGTGCTCAAGACATGAGATAAAAGTAGTCTGACTTAAAGTCATAAAAAGCAAAAATAGAATAAATAGAACTTAATGACTAGATGGCTGTGGCTAAGTAAAGAATCAAAATGACTTGGTTCCTGGTGGCATCATGTCTTAGCATTTGACACAGGAAAGGGTAAATATACTGCAGATAGCATAAGCTCTGTTTTGGATGTGGTGGGATGGATATTATTGGGGAATATCATTTGGAGTTATCCTCTAAGTAGTTACGCATTTGTGGTTCTGAAGCTCAGGAGGAAGGTCTAGGTTAGATTTGTGATGGTATTTTTCATGGTCATGGTTTCTAAAATGTTTAGGTTATAGACAATTCAAAGATGTGATAAACTGCACAATTTCTCTTATACCAAAGAAAAACTCCTTCAACTATACTAGTTTTATAGTGATACAATGCATACCATTGCTTTGAACCCCCTACTCTATTGGTGTATTTTTCAAGATTCATAAAATAGATGAAAATTTCAGATATTTAGATGGATTTTTGCCATTTGTAGTTCAGTGGATGTATATTAACACCTTGAAAATTAAAATGGGCTATTATTTTGGATGCTGATTTGATCCAACCATATCCAGAACTTTGTTGTTTTCCTTTGTCGCCTTTTGAAAGAAGCTAAGAATAAAGAAACCATTTCCTTCTCACAGAGCTGATTGGTAAAATATTTCCTATATCTCATTTTATATTGTTTGTGCTTAATTATGGATTGTTTTGTTCTGTTTAACTCCTGGAACAAGAGATCATTATCTGCATGTCTCTTTCCAACATAATTAACTAGAAGGCTGGGAACTTAGTGATGTTAGTTAATACATAGTTGTTTCTCCTTTGATTAAATGTAGAAGAACTTATTTTCAGAATTTGATCCAATTAACATCTAACAATACTTAATAAGTGAATGAGTGAAAACATTTAACAGGACAGAATAATATACCTCTTTTTGCAGAAAAATGTGATTATGTTTGTATTTAAAGAATTACAGGTAATTAGGGTATTTGATGGTCAGAATATTTGAATGTACTGTATTAGCATAGAGTAAAATATGACTGAGTAAATATTTAGATTCTTCTTTTACAATCTATTTCTTAACCTTAGCGTATGTGCCATTCTTTAGATACGACTCACCTGGAGACAATTAAAAAACAAAGATTTTGAGTCATTTACCATAGTGGTAAATCAAGTGGAAATTGAAAACAAAAGACTCCTATGTAATTTCTTTTTTGTGGTTGGTTAGAAAATATATAAGAAATACATTAATGAGTGATTTATAGCTAGAATTTAGGAATAGAAATATATCTATTAATGTTCCATTCATGACAAGTTACAACAGCTACTTTTGCAAGCTTGTCTTCTTTTTCCTTGTTTTTAGCTAAAAAGCCTGTCAAATGTAATCTTTCTAATAGTGAGATACTAAATAGCAAACAAGCTATTTAGCAGGCTTCCTCATAACCTCACAGAAACTCCCTAACACTATTTGCCATTGGTGAAGAATAGACTCCTTCATCACAATTGTCAAGGAAGAAGAAAGGGAAGAGGCCATGATGCTTAGACTAAGTCCTTGATAAAGTGCTAAAAGCCCTCATTTCTGCTGGCAGTCTTCCAGGTCACATGGCTGGAGATCACAGCCATTGTTCTTTCTCTCATGAGTGAGGGCTAAGGCCGGTAGAGGACTGTCCTCACTGGCCACGAGTTTGTGCCTGACTGGTCTCTGGCAGATGGTATGGAACTGAACAGAAAAACTTGCAAGGAAATGAAGCTTATCTTTGAAGCCAGGCATTGTCCTTGCCAATGCTGTCAGAGGACAGTGGCTTTCTGCCTGGACTCATGTGACTTTGCTCTCAGCCATAAATCAGATGTCCAGAATCCCTCCTTGTGGATGCTATTCATTCCAGGGGTAGTTTTATTTGAAGTTTTCATCTGAAGAAAGTTATCTGTCAAGCATTTTATTACATTTCACTGAGACCTCTCTAAGCATGGGAATCATTAGAGGTTATTTTACCACTGTAGTCTCACAAAATGTCTATAAATGTTTCAGACTAAATCTTTTTTTTCTCCACACTAAATTTTTGAGATCTCCTAAATTCTTCAATTCTTACCAATTTTACTGTAAGCTTCCATTAATATGAAGTCCTTGTCGAAGGCAGAGGAGACATTGCAGCCTGAGATCTAATTCATAGTGATGTTTGAGAGGAGGAAAATTGCTGATTCATGTTGTTTAATTATAGTGAGAGTTTAAATATACTTCGATGATTTTCATTGTGTTTTTCCACTAATGTTTATAGAGTTTGCTTTAATTTTTTTAAATGAGAGAAAAAATAATCACATTTTATGACTGCTTTGATAAACACTTACTTTGATGATTACTTTTATCTATTTTCATCATTCTGAAAAAAAGTAGCTTTGTTAAAATAACTTTCATAGCACAGTTACATCTTTAGAACTACATTTATATCTAGAATGAAGTATCTCTTCTTAGTTATGAACCATAGAAACATGCTTATAGGCCTGAGGGCAAAGTAAAAGCCAAAAGGCAATTTTTCTGAAATAAAAACATAATCAGCATATATAAACAGAAGTTCAAGCCCCTTGAAATCAGGAAAATGACATTGTTAGGTAGTTTGCTTATCTGTGCTCAGTGATTATCTTATGTCAGACACATGGCAGGCTCTCAATTAAAGCTTATGAATGAATGAATGAGAAGCAACAATATATTCAGTGTTAGTAAAGAAGAAACTCCCCATTATATATTCGATTGTGGAAATTAATGTGTGCTATTAGAAACTGAGGACTTGACATAATTAGTGCAAATGAAAACTGTCATATTGTGTAGTGACTTGTTTGGCACTTGTGCTGACATAAAATATCAAGGCTGAAAATAAGAATCTTTCAATCTCTTTTCCAGCTATAACCAAGAAAGGGAATGCACTTATTCTTTCAGAAGAAGTACTCTAGATAGGAAAGGACAGTCCATCAGAACAAAATAACTTGAAGAGCATATCTCTTGAGAACATAAAATACTCCAAAGTATCAGATAGTCGTTGAGTTGAAGGCTTGAGATAAAGTTCCTCCTCATTTCATATCTCGTGGCCATCCTGAGACTCCATCAGAGTGAGTGTAAGAAATTTCAAGCCTAAAATCTTAGCTCTGCTTTTATTTTCTCAAAAAATGTGAGCCACACATTTACACACAAAGGTTTCTTATCTCTTAATTAACCTGATCCTTGAAGCCTCAGCTATGCAGCAAAGGCCTCCCTGACACCCAGCTGATAGTGAACTTCCCCACTCAATTTCTTACAACATTACTTTAATAGCATACATCACTATAAAATTATCTTGTCTATTTATTTTGTTCCCCTGTCCTTCTCCCCCCGAAACATGGCCTTTTTTTTTTTTTACCTTGGTCCCTCTGGAACATACTAAATATAATATGAGCTCAATAATTTTTCAGTCTACATTTTTTTGATTCAATGAATGTCTTACAAATGCATTCCTTACCTTTAATTTGATGTTCTGAATTGACTTTCTTACTAAAAGCTCTAGTCATAGAACTTGGTTTGTAAGTAAAAAAAATCTCCCGTTGATGACAAAACATTAATATTCATATTTTTACATCATTGATTTAAATGAGATAGTTGACATAGGTAGAATGTAGAAGACAAAATTACTATAGATAAATTTCTGTATTTAAATTTTTGAAATTACATATCCAACAATCACACATTGATCACCAATGACATTGTCAAGCTCTGTCAAAAAAGTTATCCCTATTCTTTGACACCTGGCCTTTTTGTAAAACAAAATTCACTTGTTCAATCAATTGCCTGAAAAATAATAAGGTTTCATAAAAATTATTAAGCAAACGCTTCTGGATTTGTGAATAGTTAAAAGAGTTTTCAGTATTGTTAGTTGTTGTGGTTACTAGTGGTGTTTAGGATGACCACAGAAAGGAGGAAGGAAAGCAAATGAGCATTGTGATGTGGAATGCAGACAGTACTCTTCACCCCTACTTATCAGTGAAAAGCTCTAGAGCCCAGGGAAAATGCCTTTTCTTGGGAAATCATTTCAGTTAAACAGATATGTGATGGGTACTTCCTATGTATCCAGTTCTGCAGAATATAAGGATGAAAAATTTGCAGTCCTTTCCCTATTTAACTCTTAATAAAAATAGTAAATTAGAGAGATAATGAAGTCCCGACATGGATAAGAAAGAAGTTTTGATTTAGAGTATATATTTATGTGCTTATGACACTAGATTGTGCATTTTATTATTGAAGTGAGATTTTTCTTGCTACTACAAATTCCTACAGGAGTATATAACAATGAAAAAAATGTATGTAGCTTGCTTGAGACTTCATTAAAAGGAAAGGGTAATAAAAAGTTTCATAATGGGTCAGAGTATGTGTTTTATACACACACACACACACACACACACACACACACACACACACATGTTTGCACTTAAATTGGTGTGCTCATTCTAAGCAGAGTTTGCAGTGATTAAAGTGAGATACACGCACAAGAGAGAGGCAGGTGAGGCTATATCAACCACTACACTTCTACACAGCAAAGAAAGCAACCAAAAGTGAAGAGACAACCTACAAAATGTCCAGAAATATTTGCACACTATATATCTGATAAGGGTGTTTACATCCAAAATATGTAAGGAACCCACAACTCAATAGCAAGAAAGGAAATAATGTGCTTTAAATGTTGGCAAAGGACATAAATAATCATTTTTCAAAATAAGAAATAGAAATGGCTGAAAATTATATGAAAAAAAGTTCAAAATCATTAATCATCAGGCAAATGAAAATTAAAACCACAATGAGATATCACATGTACTAGAATGGTTATTATTAAAAAATTAAGATACGAAAAAAGTAGAACGTTTGCACACTGTTGGTAGAAATGTAAATTAGTGCAATCATTGTGGAAATCAAAATGATGGCTTCTCAAAAAACTGGTACAATATAATAGTGTATCATATAAACCAGCAATCCCACTACTGAAGGCATATCCAAAGGAAATAAAATCAATATGTTAAAGAGGTATCTGCACTCCCATATCCACTGCAGCATTATTCACAAACACATGCATATACATACATACTCTAGGATACTATTTAGCTTTCAAAAAGAAGAAAATTATGTCCTTCGTGACAACATGGGTGAATCTAGACAGCATTATATTAAGGCAAGAAAACAATGTGCAGAAATACAAATATTGTGTGATTTCACTTACATATGGATTCTAAAAAATTTGAACTCATAGAAGTGGAGAGTAAAATGGAGGTTACTGAGGTCTGGGGGTAGGTGTTGGGGAGACATTGGTCAGAGAATGCAAAATTTCCATCAGATAGGATAAAAATGTTCAGGAGGTATATTGCACAACATGATGACCATAGGTAAAAACAACATATTGTGTTCTTTAAAAATGCTGAGTAGATTTTAAGTGTTCTCTCTAGAAAAAAAAGAATACATATGAGATAATATATATCTCATATTAAGTTTAAGTTAATTACCTTAACTTAACCAGTCCACAATAAATACATATATCAAAATATCATGTTGTACACAATAAATGTATACTATTTTTGTTATTTATTTATTTGTTTGTTTATTTATTTCAATGAGGGGATTGAGCCCCTGGCCTCATGTATGCTAGGCAACTGCTTTATTACTGAGCCACTCCTTCATCTCTATTTGTCATTTTTAATTATTAAATTTTCATTAAAATTTAAAATAAAATTATAATTCAGTAAGAAAGATTTTTGTTAAAAGGTAAAAACAGGGAAAAAAAACAGGAGAAGGTGATCCTTTGGCCTTAAATAGAGGTAAAGACTAAGATGATAGAGGTCCTTTTATTTCCCCCAAATTAGTAATTGATTAAAGGAAGGAATCATTAAAAATATATATATACTTACTCTAAAGAGTCTAATTTCACTTTACCTAAGAGTGTACGTATTAATTTTCTTTTAGATTTAGAGAGTCTAAACTTTCTCTGTGAGTTCAAGTCTACCAGTTTTTTTATTTTCATATTTCTTACATAAACTATAAACATACTATTTCAGTCATAATTTGTAGTTTTGGTTTTTTGAATAGTGCAATAACTTAAATCATCTTGTGGTCTAATTTAGTAAAGAGATTTTCACTTTTTAAAAAAAAATATTTTATCCTATCCTGGAGATTCATACATAGTTTACCAGTAAGATTTTAATGTGTCTTTGCCAAGCATTTCTAAAACATTAAAATTAAATTTTGTAAAAAAAAAGCATTTTTTACTAAATGCTATTTCACTTTATTAATTTACATAATAATTATGTTGTGCACTTGAAAACATGAAGTACAAAGAAAGAGAGAGACAGCAGAAACCACTTTAAGCATTTACTGAAACTTAAATTGTTGGGGCTCAGTAGGCAGGAGGCTATTAAACAGAAGTGTTCCAAATGCCATCAGAGTTATCAGTATGTTTTAATAAAGAATGAGAATTATTGGCTAACGCAGTGAGTTTTTAAATAGAAATCAATTAAAAGAGCTTTTAACTCTCTATGGCTGTCTAATTACAGGGCCCTTGTGACCCCTTTTTCTTTATTACTGCCTTGGAATTCAAAAATTACTCAAACTCTTTAAAATAACTTTCCTTAGTTACTTATTAGGACTCAAGTAGTATCTCTCAATTGTATTCTAAGAAAGACATTGATGAGCCCTGTCCTAGGTCTAGAGTTAAATTAGCATAGACTTTGTGTTAGTTAGCTTTTCATCACTGTGACCAAAATACCTGACAAGAACTTAGAGGAAGAAGTTCAGTTTGGGCTCAAGGTTTCAGAGATTCAGATCATTGTCAGCTGACTCCATAGATTTAGGCCTGAGATGAGGCCGAAGGATATGGTAGAGGAAAGCTATTCATCTCATGGTAGCCAGGAAGCAGAGAGAGAAAGAGAAGGAGGAGCTAGGGGAACAAGATATGAACCCCAAGGTCCACTCCAGTGACCTACTTCCTCCAGCCATGGCCCCATCTGCCTACAGTTACCACCAGTAATCCATTCAAATTATTAACCCATTAAATGAATTGATCCACTGATTAAGTTACAGCTTTTGTAATCTAATCATTTTGCTTCTTGCATTAACTCAGGGGCTTCTGGAGGACATCTCATAACCAATCATAAAAGAAATACTCTAATGTTTTTCTATTGAAATACTTAGTATCAGTATAAATCTTTTTATTTATATCTGAGTATTTATTCTATCATTTAAAAGATGCTTTATATTTTATATAATAATCATGATTGATAGAATATATAATACAAAATAATGGGAATTTTTTTCCAGGCCATGCATCAAAACAATTTCCAAGGTAAACTAAACAATGTTGACACTCAACCTAATAAATGATGTAAGAAAAAAAGTGAACTGTTGGAATTGAACATGTTTTGTTTCCTCAAACATGTTGTTATCCTCGGAATTGGTACTTTTTGTTTTCATAAATTGATTTACTGTGTCCTTTCACAAAGAACTTCAATTTTCTTCTTTGCTGCTGGCTCTTGTTTTGCATCCTCAAGAGGTTCTTGTTCTATGTCTGAACTCAGAAGATAAATCTAGATACACAGATTGCTTTTGTTTCTCTTTCAAGAAATATTTATTTTTAGTATTTTCATTCAAAATGATTAAAAGTGAATGATCTTCTCGTGACATTGAAGCACATTTGCCTCCCTTATAATACCAAATAACAGAATCTACTTCATTATAATAGATTGAAGAATCTACTTCAGTGTTTTTGGTTCTTATCCAACTACCTAGAAAATAAGTTTGCTTTCCTCCATACATTCTACTTTTATTGGAGTTAAGTAAATGATTGTGACTCTTTTAAGTCCTGTGTGTTTGTCTTACTGTTACTGTAGGAATGAGTTCTCTTCATTTCTGAAATATACAAGAATCATATCAGAGATTATATGCACAAAAAAGAGATGCTTTATTATGGGAGGCTGCCAGCACCACGCCAGGGTAAACCACGGGAGAAAATAAATCAGAAATAATTAGTGAAGAACAAAAGACCCAGAATCAGAATTACAGGTGTTTTTTTTTGTTTTGTTTTGTTTTTTTGTTTGTTTTTTTGGTATCAGGGATTGAACTCAGGGGCACTCAACCACTGAAGCCACATCCCAGCCCTATTTTGTGTTTTATTAGTTGCTTAGTGCTTCGCTGTTGCTGAGACTGGCTTTGAAGTCCTGATTCTCCTGTCTCAGCCTCCTAAAGTACTGGGATTACAGGCATGGGCCACCGCACCTGGCTAGAATTATAGTTTTAAAGTAAAGCGCCTGACAGGCCCAGCCCATACAGGAGCTGGAGCTGAACAATCAAAAAATGGCTCCCCTGATGGTTTATTTTTAGGGGTATATCAAAGGCAGGGATAAGGTTTCAGGGGTGGAGTCTTGCTTTCTGATGTTTTGCAGTCAGCAGGTTGATTGGCATAGGGGCAGGTCACACACATCTCTGAGAGGCTGTGTGGCTGCAGCAGGTTACCTCATCTCCGATGCTGTGTGGGACAAGGCAGGGCTTGAATAGGGCTTACAATATGTCTAGGCAGTCTTAGCCAGCGGAAATTTCCACTAGAAGTTCCCAGACACCAGATTCTCCTATCCACTAGGATGTGATGCCTAGGTGGTCCATACACAGCCCACAGATAGCTCTCCAGACTTTATTAAATAATTAAGAGAGGAAATTTTGAATCAACATTTACAAGTGAATAACAAAATAGATAATTTAATTTTACCTGTTCATTAAGCTTCTGGAGTCTATTTCGCAGGGTATAGACTGCATTAACATTATATCTCTGGATTTTCTGTTATCTTCCCACCATAATTTCTTGATAAAGAAAATTGGGTAAAAAATACATCCTTTAAAGACTATCAAAAATTCTAATATTACTAAATATTTTCAAAATAAAAACATACATGCTTTATGAATAAATGTAACTAACAACTTCTTTCTCACTATTGTTTCATAAACTCCTGTGGATTTCCTTAGACTTTAACTAGCTAGTGGTAAAATAGTTGTTATCTATGAAACCACGCCAAGCCAGACTATTTATCTTTATATAAAATTTTCTTCCTATTGATGAATCAAAAAAGAGGTCTGTTAGTAGTCTTATCCAGTTTTTGCTCTTGGAAGTTATACAGAAAAATACATCTGTAATATTGCAGCTAGAACAAGTTCAGAGTTTGGGCCATATTCTCATGAACAGTTTCTTTCCCAAGAACATCCCAAATGTTCTTTCAACCATTTATATCTGACATGGATTTCAGATTCATCACAGTTATGAGACTTCTCCAATTCAATTCTAGTCTGTTATTATCACTATTAAAATATAAAAGTCCAGAATTTAATACAACATCAGAATTGGAATATCTGAGCATAATGTAGTACGCATTTCTATCAGGACAGTTCCTGGGTGAAATGTTATTGCTAATTGCTATTATTTCAATATTAAAGTTGACTTCAACAATAAGGTCAATTTTTCCATAATTTTCTGTTATTAATTCTAAGTGAAAGGTAATAGCAGCAAAGATACTTCTTCATTTTTTGGCATAGTCATAGCTTTACAGACTTGTACCAGTTTTCACATTTGATAATATTTCTTTTAGAATATCTATTTTTTTTTTAATATAGTTTATCTTCCAAAGGTTCATATGCTGGTGGTGTTGCTGGTGGTGAGAACTTTGGGAAGTGGACCTAGCAGAAGATAATTAGATCATGGAGACTCAATTGCCATGAATAGATTAATGCTGTCTCAAGGGAGTGAATCAGGTCTCATGGGAGTAGATTAGTTCTCAGGAGAATGTGTTGTTATAAAGCAAGTTCAGCTGTTCTGGCTTGCTCTCTTGTATAGTTTCCCTTTCAGAATGCAGCTGCTTCCTTCCTCCACCATGTTGTGCCACAGTCAGGGGCGTTCACCAGGATGAAAATGTTGTGCTGTTTGGTTCCTCTAGTCACCGGAATCATGAGCCAATAATCCCCTTTACTCTATAAATTAACCAACCTTGGGTAATTCATTACAGCAGGGTAATTCATTATGTACAAACAGTAGTCTGTACAGTCTTAATGTTTTATAAACTATGATGAGGGATTTTAATCATTGGTTATTAGTTTAACTAAAGTTTATCAATTTATCCCTTCAAACATTTTTATCTTTGATTACTTTTATTTTTTCTAGTGTCTACTTCACTTATTTCTTCTTTGATACTTGTTATTTATTTTTTTCTCTTGACTTTGGGTTTCACTTATTCTTTTTTAACTATAATATTAAGTTTTTTTTTGGTGATTTTCTCTTTTATAATGTAGGCATTTATTACTATACATTTTCTTAGAACTGCTTTTTTGCGTCTCATAAGATTTGATGTGTTGTGTTGCCATTTTCATTTGTATTTAGATATTTTAGTTTTCTTTTTAATTCTTTATTGACCCATTGGTTGTTTAGGAGCATATTGTTTAATTTCTGTTTATTTTTAAGTTTTCTGAAGTTTCCTCTGTTACTGTTATCTAGTTTCATATCATTTTGGTCAGAAAAGAAACATGATTTAATTTTAATATTGAATTTGTGAAGACTTATCTTCTAGCCTAAGGTACAATCTGGCCCAGAGAACATTCTGGATGTTGTTAAGAAGAATGTGTATTCTACTCCTGTAGGGTGGAAGGCTCTGTATATATCTGTTAGGTCCATTTAGTTTAAAGTATTGTTAAAATTCTTATTAATCTTATTTTTCTGGATGATCTATTCAATATAGAAAGTGGTATATTTAAGTTCACTGCTATTGTTATATTGCAACCTATCCCTTCAGATCTGATAATATTTGCTTTACATATTTAGTTTCTCTAATGTTGGGAGCACGTATATCTATAATTGTTATATATTCTCAGTGAAAAAAATCCCTTATCTTTACATAATGTCCTTATTTGTGTCTTTGTTCAGTTTTTTTACTTAATATCTACTTTATATAAGTTTTGCTATCCCTGCAGAAATAGTTACCTCAGGAACGAACTAAGAAGCTCCTTCAGGTTTCCTAGAAGTAAGATCTTGAGGCTTTACCTCAGCACCACTGAATTTTTCTCTATGTCTTTCACAAAACAGAGGTTGGAGATTTAACGTTGCAGATGAACTTCTGACAGAGGTCTCTGGATGTCTGAAGGGTCTTTCAGCCTCCCCTGCTTGAGGAACACTTCCGATGATTTCCATATCATTTCCAGGTTTCTAGGACTGAGCACCAATGGTGATTGGAAATTGCTGCACCCTGGGAATATCCTCATATTGAAGGATGATCACAGAGCTGAACTTTCCAGATCTGTTGTATGCCTTCCTGGAACACCAAAGACAAAATTATGTTGATCTCTGTTTACTGAAGCTGCACTATGAATTGGCTTCTTGGCTTTGGGAAAGTACTTAACCTAAGACTCTGATGGCATCTATTACATGGGAATATATTAGCACTAAGCTAATATGGTTGTCCTGAAGAGTACAATAAGTATATAATAGGCTTTGAATAGTTTCAGGATTAAGGAATTTGACCAAGTGGCATGCAGCAGTTGCCCACATGAGCTTGCTGAACTTTTTTGTCCTTTTCCCCTACCTGCTTGAGAGCCCAATTTCTCAGGAAATGTCAGGACTACATAGGGGCAGTGGCACCCCAAAGTTCTAACAAGCCACTAAATTCAGTGGTTAGCAGATGACAACTTGCTCTTTGTTTATTTGATATGTGTTACAGAGACATTAAGAATTTTCAGTAGCCTAGGATCTGTTTGTTTCAAGTTTGCTCTCACAATACAAGGAAATTTTACTAACCTGTTATCTTTGTCCCTTTCTAGGAGGCAGGAAGAATTTGTAGGGCTATTGATGCCTTTGGTAAAGAAGTAATCAGGTAGTCCTCACCTATGTTAGCCTGGCTAAGGGGATGCTTGACTTTTCTTGGTGGCATAGTGTCCTTGCCTTTGTACATTCAAACATGATTCTGAGTGGTTCTGCTCTCTCTTGACCCACCGAAGTCATGGCGTAATGTTTTCTCCGTCTCCTTCTCCTTACCCACCCCCATCCTCCTCCTCCTCTTCTTCTTCCTCCTCCTCTTCCTTTTTGGTATGAGGGATTGAACTTAGCCGCCCAAAACCACTGAGCCACATCCCCAGCTCTTGTTTGTATTTTATTAAAAGAGGGGTCCCTGAGTTGCTTAGGGCCTTGTTAAGTTGCTGAGGCTGGCTTTGAACTTGCGATCCTCCTGATCTTCCTGTCTTAGCCTCCTGAGCCACTAGGATTATAGGCGTGTGCTACAGCACCCAGCTTGTTTCCTTATTATTGTTGATATTTTGTATATTTTTTTCCTCAGTTTATGCTTAGCAGTATCATTATAGCCCAGCTATTAGTCACTAATTTTCAAAGCCAGAGTCTTTTTCTCTTCTTTTGTATTTCTCTTCTTAGTTTGAACTTTAAACTTACTCCAGTGTCTTTCATTTTCCATTCAATACTTTTCATTGATTTCCTTGAGGAATCAACATAGTTGCAGTTATACACGTTAATGGGTTGCTAGCACCTTTTGATATAACCAATAGAAAACATAAATGAAGAGGTCTTGTTCTTGATATGTTGTTTATGTGCTGCTCTAGTTTATTTTTTCTCTAAGAAGCTTCCCAGTTGGTTCTTCATATCTCTTTTTGTCTTTCTTTATAATGTGACTCCACAGTTTTTCATATAGTTGGAATTCTCAATCTAGGCACTCTCTCTTTTCACGCATAACAACATGTAATTTATTGTATTTAATATGCTCATTTTCTGATACTGTGCCTAATCTAAATGATATCCCCATGCAAAAATAGTCACATCCTGAGTTGCTGTTATGCCTTGATTAAAAATTGCTGGTTTTTGTTTTTTTTCCAATATGAAAAACAAAAAACATGAATATGCACCGAAGTAGGTTTTCATTTTAGCTTAATATAGACTACATTCTCAAGTGTGCTTAATTATTCTTATAATTTAGGTAATTTAGATTTAAATGTGGTTTTGATTAAATGATTCCATCAGCAAATATTCTTGGTGGTAAATGAGAATTTAAACAAGCTCCATATCTTAGTCATCTTAAAGAGCATTAGAGTTGATAACTGAAATATCATATATGAATATTGATAGGGTAAAACTAATGTAATAAAAAATTACATCATTTCATCTTATCTTTTAGGAAGAAATCATAAATACAACCAACCGATAAAATAAGTTCAATTATACAACTTCATTAGAATAAAATATAAGAAATAGTACCAGCATCTACTTTGACAATTATAATTCATTTCTCATCTGCATAATGTGAGGTACCATAGCAACTACTGGGAAATGTTTTTGAACTTCAGCAGCAACAAGCACTACTGTAAATATGTCCCTTGCTCATATGGAGTTGTCACACTGTAGCAAATCTAATGTTCACATATAGTTCCACCAAATATAAATTCTAAATTATTTTCTCAGAAAAAAAAAACTTTCAAAGTGCAAGAAAGTTTTTTCTACTGCTTAAACATTTAGATAATGTACTGTTTTGTACAACCAGATGATTAGTGTTGTAATTTTTAGAAGCTGTATATATTGCTAAATTGAAGGACAGAACAGTTGGGCAGTTTCCTGGAACACACAGCTAAGAAGCAGTAATAAATATATAAAGAAAAGGAAGGATAAAAAATATTTTTCAAGACTTTATCCAAGGAAGAAGTTTTAAACGGTAAACAAGAAGACTGCAATGGGAGAAGGGATTATGAAATAAATTACAGATGGTTGCTATACTGTCTTCTAACAACACTAAATCCAGTTAATTGCAGGCATTTTATTTTCTTATTTATTTATTACCTTTGGTAATATGTACATGCTTATAGATTTGGGGGTTAGATTCTCGTTAATAGCTATTACTTAAGGCTATACAAAACTTTGCTTTAAAATTTTTCCATAGTTTATTTAATAGACCTTTTCTCCCATATTACATATTTTTGTTTTTTATTTAAGGCCTTTTTCATTTAAGGCCTTTTTTGAGCAATTCAGGTTCACAGCAAAAGAAAGGGCAGAAATTGGTAAATTGTAGCTGGGGCAGTGTAACTAGCAATTCTCCACCCTTTCTGCAAGTACCTCTGAACTTGTTTACTAAACAAGTGTTAAAAATATTTAAAGAACGTTCTTTAAAAGAGGTAACATTACTCTTTCAAGTAATTTTCTCACAATGTACATTTAGGTATAGGGAGAATAAAACAATTCAGAATTTCTCACGTAAGAGAATAATTTATAGTGACATTGAATTTATAATATTGTGTTAAAATTATTCAGTGAAACTTGTTAAAGCACAGTAAGGGAGACTTTATTCAGGACCACCTCAATAGATTCAGGAACCACTGCAATGGGATTTTGCAGTGAGGGAGAGAGTTTGAGCTCAGTTCTGAATATAGCATGGCTAGGGATCATCAGTAAATGGAAAATTACCAAGATGAAGCATCAGGAGTGATGTGGGATATGACTAGACTGATATAACATCATTCTTACTGAAGACAAGCCAAGGTGATCAAACATACCCTGGGGGGCGGAGGAGAATGAGGAACCTAATCAGATATCAAAGATGATCAGATATCATGGCTGGAGGGTTCTTACTAAATTAACTTAGCAGGATTTTTGCTAAAACTGCACTTCACAAACAAGCACACAGATGGGCATGAAAGAAAGCTCAATATTTGCCACAAAAAACCTTTAGTAATATGTACATGCTTATAGATTTGGGGGTTAGATTCTCGTTAATAGCTATTACTTAAGGCTACACAAAACTTTGCTTTAAAATTTTTCCATAGTTTGTTTAATAGACCTTTTCTCCCATATTACATATTTTGTTTTTTATTTAAGGCCTTTTTTATTTAAGGCCTTTTTCGAGGAACTCAGGTTCACAGCAAACTTGAACAGAAAGGGCAGTTTCCACATACTCCTGCCTCCCCTACACAGCCTCCCCACTAACTTTCCACACAAATCAGTTTTATGCCAACCTGGCATAATTTTTTTTTTCACCTTTGAAAAAGAGTATCACCAAAGTATTTCTAGAAGTGATTTTTACTTCTATTTGGTGAGTAACTCACTTTGGATCGAATAAAAATTTATTTATTGATGATTGCTTCACTTCTATTCTGCTTGATCTATTCTTACCTTCATATACTATGTACCTACATACATTTATATATCAGTGTATATATGTGTATACATATGTGTATGTGTATATGCATGTACATACACATATATATATATACACACACATATATATATCTTTCACCTAACTCTTGAATTCTCAATTAAACATAAGTTTTGAAATATGCTAAATTCACTAATCTAGCTTTCTTTTGAATTCAACATGTGTCCAAGTACATGCACATGCATTGTGTTTGCATGTATTATTTTTGTGGTTTATTTTGCATTTGAAAACAGCCCTCTACATTTAAAATGTCATGTGCATTATATTTTTAAATAAAAATGAACTGAATTTAGAGAAATGATGTCTTATTTTGAATGCTATATCAATGGGATTATGTTGTATGAATTTATAAGAAGCTGATTTTGTTCTCTCAACATTGTAAGATTAATCCATGTTGTTGCACGTAGTTTCAGTTCAGTCTTTTTCAGGGCTGTACGTGTCTATTATATGAATGTAATATTATGCATTTTTCCAGGACTATCATGATTAATATTTCTGTTGTTCTTATCTTGTTTTTTCTCTAATGGACAATATTTTACAATATAGAATTTACCCAAGACACGTACCTATGAATAAAATTATTGGCTTTTAAAGTAGTATGTTTCCTAGATAATAAAACTGCAAAAATGGTTATATAAATTTATAAATCATATTAGCATATTTGTTTTTACAGATCACTCTATTTCCTACATTGGGTGTCAGATTGTGTATTTTTAAATATTCTTTTGTATGTTTAGTGTGTCCACTTGTAATTAAAAGTGAATTTTGCTAATTGTTAATGGGATTGAACAAGATTTCATATATTTATTGGCCCTTTTCACTTTTGCAAGGATTATGTTTCAATCTTTGTCATTTTTTCTATTGAGTTGTCTGTCAGTCTTTTCCTTTAAATAACAATCATTTCTTATATGATTGTACACTCCCCTTTTTGTTTCCTCAGTGAGAAATTTCTAAACTTCCATTTGTGTTGGTATTTTTCCTCAATCAGCTTTTGGTTTCAATTATTGCCTATACTGGATTTCTGTTTACAATTTGCTCTTTGCTTTTTTTTTTTTTTCTTTTTGGTGCCAAAGATTGAACACAGGGACCCTTGACCACTGAGCCACATCCCCAGCCCTATTTTTGTGTTTTATTTAGAGACAGGGTCTCACTGAGTTGCTTAGAACTTCGCTGTTGCTGAGGCTGGCTTTGAACTTGTGATTCTCCTGTCTCAGCCTCTCAAAGTGCTGGAATTACAGGCATGCACCACTGCGCCTGACTGAAGTTTGCTCTTATTTTTATAGTTGTTTCCTTCTGCTTACTTTTAGTTTGTTTTGTGTGAAATGGGATCTTAGATTATTGATTGGAGAATGTTATTATTTTTGATATAGGCATATAATATTATTAATTTCCCTATAAATATGCTTTTTGCTGCATCCCCAAATTTTTTTTTTTTTTTTAAATATTTATTTTTCAGTTGTAGGTGGACACAATATCTTTATTTTATTTTTATGTGGTGCTGAGGATCGAACCCAGTGCCTCCCGCGTGCTAGGCGAGCACGCTACCACTGCGCCATAATCCCAGCCCCGCATCCCCAAATTTTTATATTTTTTATTTTTATTTCTTTTTAGCTTCAAATACTTTCTAATTTCCCTCAAGACTTATTTCATAGAGTATTTAGAAGTGAATGTTTGCATTTTATCTGTCTGTTATAGTTTTTTGGTTTGTATATTTGTTTAATTTTAGTATGTGCAGACTGTGCAATTTGTATGATTTGAATAATTTTAACTTATATTTTTATCTTTAGATTTTTTCTTGATATTATTTTATGACCTATGATGTGATCTATTTATTGAATGTTCCTGTGCTTTTGAAAATAATTGTGTTCTATTGCTCTTGGGAAGTGTACTCTATAAATATCAATTGGAGTCAATAGTTGATGAAATTAGTCAGTTCTACATTTTTGCTGATAGTGGCCTTTCCACTAGTCCCCCCATGGATAAATGACAGAGGTGTTGAAATCTCCATCTCTAATTTTTGACTTATCTTTTTCTCCCAGTTTTGTCACTGCTGTACTTGATGTTTGAAGTTCTATTTTGTTTGTTTTGTTTTTTGTACCAAGAATTTAACCCAGTGGGGCTTAATCATTAAGCCACATCCTCAGCTCTTTTTTACTTTTTATTTTGAGACAAGCTCTTGCTAAGTTGCTTAGAGCCTCAGTAAATTTGGAAGCTGGCTTTGAACTTGTGATCCTCCTGCCTCAGACTGCTGAGGCGCTGGGATTATAGTTGTGTACCCTCACACCTGACTAAAGTTCTGTTTTTCATTGCATCCCTACTTGGGTTTTATATGTGAATTGTCTATCATTATGCATTGTCCTTCTTTATCACTGGTAATTTTTATTACTCTTATATCTACTTTTTCTGATAGTAATATGATCACTCCAGTTTTTTTATAAGTGCTTGTATGAAGTATCTTATTCCTTTTGCTCTTAAACTACTAATGCTATTATATGCAATTTCACATACACAACATGTAGATTTATGCTTTAATCTATTATAAATATATTTTAGCCATTATGTTCATTAATATTAACTGTAGTTATTAAAATGGTTGCACATAGGTCTATTCTATTCTAAATTGTTTTACATTTGTTCCATTTTTTTGTTCCATTGTTTTCCTTCCCTGCATTCTGTTGAGTTATTTATACATGCTTTAGCATTTAATAAGTTCATTGGATTCTTGATAGATTCTTTTTGTACAGCTTTTTTTCTTAGTGGATTCTTTAAGGGTTATAATATATCTACTTGTATTATCCACTTGTGACCACAACAAAATATCACAGATTGGGTGGCATAAACATCACAAATTTATTTGTCAGTTTTGGAGACTGAAGTTCTGCATCAATGTATCAGCAGGTTTGGTTTCTCCTGAGGCCTCTTTTCTTGGCTTTCAGATGGCCACCTTCTTGGTATTTGCTCATATGGTCCTTCCTCTGTGTGCATGCATGTCCTAAGCTCTTCTTTTTATAAGAACACCAGCCATATTAGGGTCCACTCATAAAGCTTTATTTCACCAAAATTACTTCCTTACATGTCCTATTACTAAATATACTCATTCTGAGGTACTGAAGGTGAGAGATTTGAAGGGACACGATTCTGCTCATAATACTCATGTTTCAGTCTGTTTGGAATGTTTTACTACTACAAGTAGAAGGTAAGAAACACACAATCAAATGGATCTCTTGTTCTGTCCCTGTGTTTGAATTGTCTTATTGTTTTATGTCTTATGTGTTAATTGAATTGTCTCATATACATAAAGAATCTCCATTAGAGGCTGTTAAATTTTACTTTTAACTTTCAAACATATTAGAAATAAATTAAGAACAAAAGAGGGCTGAGGATGTAGCTCAGTGGTAGAGCACTTGCCTAGCATATGCAAGACCCTGGGTTTAATCCACAGTACTTGCTCCTTCACACTCTGCTCCCCTGCCACACACAATAAAAAAGAAGGTGGTGAAGAGGAGAAGGAGATAACACAATCAATAGACCTTATACTCTTTCATAATCTTTGGGACTCTGTTCACTGTTTCCCCATTCTCTCTCTCTCTCTCTCATTTCTTTTTAAAAAATTGGATCATATCTATTGATTTATCTTCAAGTTCACTGTTATTATTAAGCAAAAGCTGCACTTTAATTTTTTGTCTTGATTTTTTATTTCATTTGCAAAATTTTCTTTTGTCTTCTATTTCTTATCTGAAAAATGTCTTTCCATTCATTTTAAGATTATTGTCCTTTGATTGTTGGAGCACTTTTATAATAGCTGCTTTAAAGTCTTTATCAGATCATTTCAACATTTATGCATCTTAATGCTATTGTCTGTTGGTTGCTTGCTTTTTTAAATGTAAAGTTTTTAGCTGGGTGTGGTGGTGCATGCCTGTAATCCCAACACTTTGGGAGGCTGAGACAGGAGAATCATGAGTTCCAAGCCAGCCTTAGCAACAGCAAGGCACTAAGCAACTCACTGAGACCCTGTCTCTAAATAAAACACAAAATAGGGCTGGGGCTGGGGCTCAGTGGGGGAGTGCCCCTGAGTTCAATCCCTGGTACTAAAAAAAAACAAAAGGAAGAAAGAAAAAAGAAAAAAGTAAAATTTTTTCATATGTTGATTAATTTTGGATTGTTTGTTGGACATTTTGGATTTTATGATTCTGGTTTTTGACTAAATCCCATGAAGAATATTGCCTGTTTTTATCTTTATTTTTTTAATGTTAACACACAAATGACCTGCTTTGGTTCTGACCATCATTCCAATGGGCTGTGATTGCAATGTCAATTCAGTTGACAGCATTAGTAGTCCTAATAGATTGTGTCCTCTATGCAGACTACTTAGTAACCAATCTTGGATTGATCTATATATTAGGTTCTCAAAGTCTTTGTGAAACTATTTAAAATCAATCAGGTCTATACATGTGACTTTCAGTGGGGAACCCAGGAATTTTCCTGAGTCTTTGTGATATTACTGATGTTTTCCACTTTTATGCAGCTTCCTCTCTTTATTCTTTCAAATATAGAGCTGAGGGTCTATTTTATTTATTCTGTTCTGATGTACCTGCCACTATGCCTATAACCAGGGACAAATGGCATGATGATATGAGAACAAAAATATTAAACACACCACTAGGTCAGTGGTACTTTGAAAAGCTGTTTCCAAATATGCCTATTTTTTTTCAGTCTTCATGTAACTGTTCTATCCATTCTTCCCAGGTTTTATTTTTGTGGTCTTGACTTTAATTGCATTAGGTTAAGATAACTTGGTCTGTATGTTACCATTTAACAAAAAGAAGCTGTTGAAATTTGTTTTAGAACTGGAATGTAACCAATTTTGCAGAAGATGCATGAGAGATTTTTAAAAAGTTGTCATCTCAAATATGCGTGTGCATTACTCTTTGTATTTTCTATAAGTCAAGATTTTATTTGTGTAAATTTAATTATTCTGTGTTGTTTGATATAGTAAAATATTGTGTTTTTCTCATTTTCAGGTGCACTTTTTACATTATTCCTAAATTGCAGCAAAAAGAGACAGAAGTAGAGACAGAAACATGAGCATGAGGTTTTAATTATTTCTTACTGATAAATTGAATAGTTTATAATTATATTGAGTGTTTCTATTCCTAAAATCACTTTTTGTGTTAATTTCTATTTTGTGTGATTTTCCCCAAATATATGGTTAGAAATTTCTTGGAATATTGTTTTCTGTACCTTTACTGTTGCAATTTTGGAAGCTTCTATCTTGACAGATTCATGGAGGCACTACAGTAAAAGGAGGTCAGGGATCTGAGAGGGATAGTATTGGGGGGAACTCATCTAAGATGATTTTTCAATGTAGGGACCTGACTGAGAACGGACAACATTTGTGATGTCAAAGTTGGGGTTGGTGCACAGAACAAGGTGAGGGTTTGAAGTGGGTATTTATGACATTTATTAAGACATTTATTAAGCCCAGTCAGCAACTGATTATTCTGAGAACAGATGAGATACTATCCTTTTGAGTGCAAGTTGCATAATTTGTTTTGATGAATGATTTTCTTGAAGTTCCTGAGAAAAATATGAAGTTATCTGCAATTGCATCATATTGGGCAAAATTTTCTGTTTTTCATAGTCATGTTTTTGTAGGATGTAGAATAGAAGCGTCATGTAAGCTAAATCTTTGCAGATGGTTTTAGTTTTCCTGTTTACTGTTCTGAGTAACTTTTATAGTCCTGTTTTTTCCTAAATTGAGAGCATGTCCTTTCAGAATTATTCTCATCACTGATATATTTCTATTTATATCCACCATAATTTTGCTTTTTGTGGATTTTCTATTTGGCCTTTTTGTACAAATTATGTATTTTTCATGTTTTTTTCTACCAATTGTGTCTTTGGTGGTTGTTGATTGAAGCAATGCCTCTAGTTCTCTAAGGTTTTAAATTTACCCTTGAGTCTAACATTTCAAGTTCAGTCCGTGTCCGTGTTTGCCATTGGGTCCACCTGTTTTTCCTCAAGTTTAATTAATTTTGTTATTAGCTAGAATTACGATGATGAATTATTCCTGAGAATGGAAGTGATATTTAATATTGCATATTAACTTTTGATTCTTTTGAATCTAGTATATTGTTTTTGAGACTAAAATCTCATTTTGCTGACTACTGAATATCATGTGGTAGATCTATAGTGGAATCTCTAAAGCTAACATATGTAACTCTGAAATTGCTCCATAGAATATTTAAAATGTATATCTCCTTATAAACATGTATATAGAGGTAGGTAGGTTTGATTCTCAGGCTAAAGCATCTATATCCACAGATACCATGAAATTATTTTCATCTCTGAAGAAAGCAAGTCTCCTGGGATTGTTTTAAATTTGTTGCCCTATTTGAGTAGATATTGTGCTTTTTATTTGAGGGATTACTGTTTTCATGCAATATCCAGATGTTCAATTTGGGTTTTGGTAACATCTATCATTGAATGCCCTGTGTTAGCACAAAAGGAGGAGGAGGAGGAGGAGGAAGAACAGGAGGAGAAGGAGCAGGGCTAGGCAAACAGGGAGGAGGAGAAGGAGAGGCAATAGAGCAAGAAGAGAGGAAGAGGAAGAGAAGGAAGAGTAGGAGGAGGAGGAGAAGGAGAGGTTAGTACATAAACTGGTACAATTAATGATGCTAATTTAAGATTGACACTGTAAGATATTGTAATTTTTGTTCTCTTAACTAGAAATATACTAAAGGGAGGCACAAGTGAAAATTTCAACATTTCTTCAAACACCTTTGCACTATTCTTCTAGTTTTTCACATTACCTACTCTCAATCCCTTTTTGCCAAAGCCATGAAATAATCTCCAACTTTATCTACTGGCTAGTTCTCTGTTTATTTCTCAGTTTTTAATTTTATATATACATATGCGTGTGCATATATATATATATATATGTGTGTGTGTGTGCATATATATATATATATATATATATATCACATACATACATACTCAAATGATTTCTTCTTGTGCTCCTTCTTTCTCTTCAACCCAACATTTTTTCTGCCCTTCCTTTATCTATGCATAAAAATGAACAGACATTGGGAACATATATCCAGTATTGTATTGGGTTGCACAAAACTGAGTAAGCAAGTTCAGACCAAGGGACTTTGAACACTTCAACAATAATATTCCTGCCACCTGTATATGCCATATGTAGGTATGAGTAGGTCAAGTAGGTTAATCATCCTCTGGTGTTGGCTTCCACTGTATCACTTACAGTCTCCTGTAGAAATTAAATTTTTCTCCAGTTGACTCATATGAGCTCCATCCTTATCCTCTGTCCCTGCTTCTTCAATCAGGGAGTTTGGGAGTTCCCTTGCGATTTTGATCACTTATTTTCTAATTACATTCAATTATTCAGCAGCTGAGCTGCTCTCATCTTTCCTGTATTTGTAGGACTCACTATATACTTAGTAGTTCATACCCTTGCTTATTTTTACAGGTAATGCCAGATATGTTTTGCCTTTTTGGTTCATATGAATTTGAATGTGCATATCCAATCTATACCTTTAAAACCTATGCAAAATAAAATTTTACATCATTCACTGAATCAGTGCACACACACACACACATACACACTATATATAAAACAGCTTTATTGAGATACCATTGGCAAAATTTAATGTGTTTAAGGTGTATAACAACTTAATGTTTTGATGTATGTATGCATTATGAAATAATCACCACAATTAAACTAACATTCATTACCTTTACATAGTTACCATTATGTATGTGTTAATTGCTTCATATATATATATTTAGTAAAGAAAACGAAATGTAAAAGCATCGAAAGTTCAACAACATGGCTTGAAATCTACAGCAATCTCTCCTTGTCTATAATTATAAAGAGTTATTGATTGAAGGTTTATGAAAATTTATTCACACAGAGATAAGCAAAAATTCATAGAGCAGAGTGATGAAATAACATCTTCATCACAATTGCCACCTAATAATGAACCCCTATATCCTGATCCACAGTCTTTAAATACCTGTGGCTCACCTCAGGTACCCAGACATAATCTAGGACCTGCAGAGCTATCTTTGTGACTAAAGCTTCAAAGTATGAACTAAATTCTATCGGGAATAAAGGTGCTCACTCACAAATGTATGAATATGTTTAAATGAGATCTGTTCTTGAAAAAATCTGTTTCAGAGATAAAATTTCAACATTTAATCTATCCATTGGGATAACTGTTTTATGGAGAGGGATGTTTAAGTATTTGGATGACACATTATGGGAAAATGTCACAAATTCTTCAACAAAATTTTATATGCATTTGAAATAATGGAAAAGAAATATTTTGATATTTAACCAAAATTTCACTAATTTTTATCAAATTATTTGATGGTATGTAGATATAGACCAAGCAGATGGATTTATTCAGAGTATTTAAAAATAACTGGTATGTATGTTTTGTTCATAAAACAAAGTGCAAAATAAATGTGTGATTTGTGGTGATTCTTTAGGGCAAAACTCTATAAAGTATCATTACTGCACAAATAAATACATATTTGACTTCCCCACAAACTGGAAAATGAGTACTTACTTATGAAGTCTCATGTAAATGTAGAAATAAAGGAGTATGAGAGGTGAGTGGTGGCTTTTTTTTTTTTTTTTGTAGAACCGTCTGGCAGAATGTATTGAGACATGCTGTGGTTTCATGTCTCTTGTCAATCTTGCCTAGTATTCTACTTTGTACTCCTGAAGACCCTAGGCCTCTCTTTTTTTTTTCTTTCTGCTGTCTTCTGAGCCTATGCTTTTTTCCCCTGCAATTAAACAGAAACTTACTTCCTGTAGGTGCTCCCAGTCTGGACCTGTAAAGACCAAATCTGTTATTTAGTGACACGGCAGGGGTTTTTCACTCCATATAGCTTCAGTTTTCTAATTTCAACCTTGAATTTCAATCACAGCTATGTCATGAAAATAGGGGAATAATGACACCTTCTTAAGAGCATCAAGGATACACATAAAATGAATACTTAGCTCAGTGATTGGCACAAGGTTTTGATCAGAAAAACAAAAGCTAATGTTTGTTAGGTGAATGAATTGAACATTTTATTCATCACAATCAATTAGCTAAAAAATCTGTGTCTAAGTTCATTTTTCAATAAATAATACTCTGAATGCATAGGAGAATTAATGTTTTAAATATTTTTGTGTGTGTGCGAATCTGACCTAAAGTGATATATACTGTAGTAAAGGGAAAATGTACTTTCCATGATTCCAATTTGATCAAGACTCTTAGTGATGGCAAATTGATTTAAGTGTTCTCTTTCAAAACTATAATTGAGACTTGAAAATTTACAAAGCCCTTTCAGTTCATGAATTTCTCAAAAAATTAATAAATAAAATTTGTAAAAATTTAATATGAGGATCAAGATCCAATTACTTGCACACTCACAACAGGATGAGATTTTTAATTCCGTATCTAGTAATTTTGCCTATTCTTTCAGATCAAATCTATATATTTCAAATGCAGTTTACCATTAAATTACCTGAAATCCTTTGAATGAATTTTGTTTTTGTGCCATATTCTATATTTACTGAATCAGAATCCCAGTGTGAAAGTCTGAGAAAAGCTCCTCACTCCCCAGCAATGAAGAAAATTTTGGGAATCACTAAACCATAAGGTCTCTACGGCCACTTCCAGTTCCGGATTTCTGACAGTCTATTTAGGGAAGAAATGGTAATTTTAATGTCTCACATTTGTTTAAACTGAGTAAAATTTTATGGCAATTAAATAATCAAACTCCTTGCAATTTGAAAAAAAATAGTCTATGTGGCAGCAGGAATAGAAGCAAAATTCTCAATTTAGTTATGACTGATCACACATTCTGGTTCAGTAATCAAAGAAACGCGTGGAGTTTTTTTGTTTGGCCTTTGATGTTCATCTATATGTCCTTGAAAATCTGATTACAACTTTCAATGATAACTTGCTTTTTAAATACTTTTCTCCTATTATGTAGAAAATGAGGTATGTGTGAGACAACAAAAGTTGCAATTGTTGAGTTTGTTTAGTAATTGTTTTCATTAAAATTTGACTTGACTTGCTTATCATATCCCAATCTGTCAAAATCATGTGAAGTGACTGGTAGAATTAATCTTATAACCATTTTAGCATAATTTGTTTTAACATTTTTTCTAGTTTATATATCAAAATGAATTGCATGTCATTATATGTAAATACATGTGGCTGAAATTTAAATGAATATTGCTTCTTCATCACCACTAGTTTTCACTCCTTTAGTTAAAAAAAAATGCTACATATTCCTTCCACTTTTCCAGCCAGTACAGATCTTTGATATTTTCACTGACTTTTCACAAACACTTTTTAATTGTTTGGCAATAATTACTAAATAATATTTATGTAATAATCACTAACAACATAATAGCTGAATTCAAAACAAGAGTAAAATTTATACTTTAAAATTTGAATTTAACTACTCCTGAAATCATGAGAGTAGTCAAAAATCAATCTTTCCACTTTCCTTCTTGACAGCTTAATAGAGTGGTTAAACAACAATATTTTCCCTTTTGCTAATGAAAGGACAGATTTTGGAATTATCATCATCAGAACGGAAATCCTGTCCTCCATTGCTCAACCATTAGGATAGGAACTCTGACTTCTATTCACATCAGTACACAGTACATTATTTGTTCCAGGCAATTTTGTCCACTGAGGTAAGACCATATTTCAATACATACAATAACTTCATCACCATATCCAAACAGTAGATTGTTCAGTCACTCCCTTCTCAAAACAATAGCTTACTCATTTGTGTTAACTGCTCCCTTTTTGGGACAAATGGACAAACTTGTTCTTATCAAATACCAATTCACTTAACAAAAGTGTGATTTGATGTGTCCACCAATCCTAAATTACTACATCAAGAATTCCACTCCATAGGACGAAGAGTCCTTCATTGGAAGATCCACCTTAAACCATTATAGCTCTTAGTGTAAAAGCCTTCTGAGAACCTAAGATTCAGTCAAGGTGGTTGTCCCCTTTTCTGCAGCAATACACTAGGCTTGGGTAATTTACATTTCTGGGCTTGGGGGATTTTCTTTCCTTCTTTTCATTTCTGGGTACTTTTTTGAAGAATTTTGCAGTTGGTGATTTTTATTTTTTATTTTAAAACATAGTAATTTTATTCTCATAGATTATAATAATTTATTTACTTCTTTACTGAGGATTAAACCAGGGTGCCCTACTACTGAGCTATAGCCCTAGCCCTTTTTGTACTTTATTTTGAGACAGGGTCTCATTAAGTTGCTGAGGGCCTCCAACTCACAATCCTCCTGTATCAATATCCCCAATAGCTATAATTACAGGTGTTTACCACCGTGCCTGGTATAATAATATTTCTAAATGGACGATTTATGTCATTATCACATTAGAGAAAAGAATTTCATATAATTGTTTTTATTAGTTTAGACATTTTGCAGAACTATTTTAAATCTACTGGTTTGTGGTTAATCTTTTTATATTATTAATTATTATGTAATTATAGTTATGAATTATATTAATAAGCCAAATGACCTTTTGACTATCTCAATAGGTGCAAACATCTATGATAAAATTCAGAAATTGCTCTTTGAATAACCCTGTACATTTATACACATATAGATCAAAATAATATTCAATATTTTGATGAATATGAAAAAGAAAATTAAAGCAAAACCTACAGTAAGAATATTTTTAATTTGTTCTTTCTAGATATATATGACAGTAGAGTGCATTTTGACATATTGCACATTCGTAGAATAAGCAAAACTTGTTCCAATTAGGATCCCATTATTGCAGTTGTATATTATATGAAGTTACATTGGTCATGAATTCGTATATAAGGATAGGAAAGATATGTTTGTGTCTATTCTTCTCTTTCTTTCTCTTCCCATCCCCCCTCCTTTCCCTTCATCCCCCTTTGTCTAATCCAGTAAGCTTCTAATCTTCCCCTTGCTTGTTATGAGTTGCATCCATATATCTGAGAGAACATTCTGCTTTTGTTTTCTTGGGACTGGCTTATTTTACTTAGCATGGTAGTCTCCCGTGCCATTTATTTACTGCCAAATGCTATAATTTCATTCTTCTTTATGGCTGAGTAATATTCCATGGTGTATATATGCCACATTTTCTTTACACATTTATCTGTTGTAGGGCACCTACAGTGATTCCATAGCTTGGCTATTGTGAATTGAGCTGCTATAAGTATTGATGTGGCTGCATCACTAGAGTATGCTGATTTTAAGTTACCCAGTGATAACTGGGTTAAATGGTGGCTCCATTCCAAATTTTCTAAGGAATCTCCATACTGTTTTCCATAGTGATTGCAGCAATTTACAGTCCCACCAACAATATATAAGTGAACTTTTTTCCTCACATCCTTTCCAACATTTATTGTTACTTGTATTCTTGATAATTGCCATTCTGACTAGAGGAGATGAACTCTCAGTGTAATTTGGTTTGCATTTCTCTAATTGCTAGAGATGTTGAGCTTTTTTTTCATAAGTTTGTTGACCATTCTTATTTCTGCTTCTGTGAAGTGCCTCTTCAGTGCCTTAGTCCATTTATGGTGTTAATTTTTTTTGAGTTCTTTGTATATCCTGGAGATTAATGTTCTATCTGAGGTGCTGGTGGTAAAGATTTTTTTCATTCTGTAGGCTTTCTGTTCACATTCTTGATTGTTTCCTTTGTACTGAGGAGGCTTTTTAGTTTGATACTGTCCTATTTATTGATTCTCAATTTTACTTCTTATGCTTTAAGAGTCTTATTGAAGAAGTTGGTTCCTAAGCTGACATGGTAGAGAGTTGGACCTACTTTTTCTTCTAGTAGGTGCAGGGTCTCTGGTCTAATGCCTAGGTCTTTGCTTAATTCGCTTTGAGTTGAGTTTTTTATAGAGTGAGACAGAGATTCAATTTCATTCTGTAACACATGGATTTCCAGTTTTCCCAGCCCCATTTGTCAGAGGCTATCTTTTCTCAAGTGTATGTTTACAATGTCTTTGTCTAGTATGAGATAATTCTATTTATGTTGGTATTACTCTGTGTCTTGTATTCTGTTCCATCAGTCTTCATGTCTCTTTTTGTGCCAATACCATATCATTCTTGTTACTATCGCTCTGTAGTATCATTTAAGGTCTAGTATTGTGATGCCTCCTACTTCACTTTTCTCACTAAGGATTGCTTTGGTTACTCTGGTACTCTTATTTTTCCAAATGAATTTCATGACTACTTTTTCTATTTCTATGAAGAATATCCTTGGAACTTTTAAAGGAATTGCATTATGTCTGTATAGCACTTTTGGTAGTATGGCCATTTTGACAAAATTAATTCTGCTTATCCAAGAACATGGGAGATCTTCCATCCTCTAAGTTCTTTAACTTCTTTCTTTAGTGTTCAATAGTTTTACTTTAGAGTTGTTTCACCTCTTTTGTTAGATTGATTCCCAAGTATTTTCTTTTTCTGAGGCTATTGTGAATGGAATAGTTTTCCTTATTTCCCTTTTAACTGATTCATCATTAGTGTATAGGAACACAATTAATTTGTGGGTGTTAATTTTAGATCCTGCTCTTTGCTGAATTTGCTTATGAGTTCTAGAAGTTTTCTGGTGGAGTTTTTTGGGTTCTCAAAATATAGAATCATGTCTTTGGCAAATAGGGATAGTGTGAGCTCTTCTCTTCCCATTTGTATCCACTTAATTTTTTTCTTTGGTCTAATTGCTCTGGCTAGAGTTCCAAGGACTATTTTGAATATAAGTGGTGAAAGAAAGCATCATTGTCCTGTTCTGGTTTTTAGAGGGAATGCTTTCAATTTTGCTCCATTTAGAATGATGTTGACCTTGGGTTATCATATATAGCTTTTACAATATTGAGGTATGTTCCTTCTATCTCTAGTTTTTCTAGTGTTTTGAGCATGAATGGATGCTGAATTTTGTCAGATGCTTTTTCTGCATCTATTGAGATGATCATATAGTTCTTATCTTCAAGTCTATTGATGTAATGAATTCATTTATTAATTTTTATATGTTGAACCAACCTTGCATCCCTGGGATTAACCCCACTTGATCATGGTGCACTATCTCTTTAATATGTTTTTTAATATGGTACACTATCTTTATAATATATTTCTTTCTGTGTTTTGCCAGGATTTTTAAGAATTTTTGCATCTATGTTCATCAGGGATATTGGTCTAAAGTTTTCATTCTTGGTGAGTTTTTGTTTGGTTTTGGTGTCAGAATGATACTAACTTTATAAAATGAGTTTGGAAGGGTTCCTTCCTTTTCTATTTCATGGAATAATTTGAAGAGTATTAGTATAAGTTCTTCTTTGAAGCTCTTTCTTGTAGCACTTGGCTGAGAATCTGTCTGGTCTTGGGCTTTTTTTTTTTTTTGTACCAGGATTGAAACTCAAGGGCACTCAACCGCTGAGCCACATCCCCAGCCTTATTTTATATTATATTTACAGACAGTCTCGCTGAGTTGCTTAGCACCTCACTGTTGCTTGGGCTGACTTTGAACTCTCAATCCTCCTGCCTCAGTCTCCTAAGCTACTGGGATTATAGGTGTGTGCCACTGCACTCAGTTGTTGGTAGGCTTTTGATGGTGTCTTCAATTACACATTGCTTGAAATTGATCTGTTAAATGTTCTGTCTTTCTGATTCAATATGGATAGGTCATATGTTTCTAGAAATTTATGGATGAATTATTAGATTTCAAATAGTCTTTATTGTTTGGTGACTCTGTACTTTTATAATTTTTTAATTGTTTTAAGAGTTTAATTTTGCCATCTTAAAAGTTGAAGCTATAGGGTGATCTCAGTTTTATAAAAACTTGATTATAAACTTTATAAATTTAAATGAGAAGAGTTAAGTTTTATTTTCTTTTTATATTTTGCATTTTATTATGTATTTCCAATAAGTGAAATACGTATAAACTTTCAGAAAGTTATAACTATTTAAAAGAAATACTCTTAAAGAGAAAATTATTTTATGTATTAAATAGCAGTATAATCAAAACTTGTACAAGATGTCTTAAGAAGTTGATGTATGTAATGATTTCTCAATGTTATCTTTTCAATAAAAATTTAATACAAATCTTTGCAATCTATAATAGAAAATGATAAAATGTTTATGCAGACCATAATTTAGTCATAATGATAATGAAAAAACATTTACAGGGGGAGCTTATTCAAAATCATTTATAATACATTATAACTACTTTGGCCTTACTTATTAATATACTAGTAAGTGATTCTATTATGATAGAAGTCTGAATGTTTAAGAATACTTGATTTTCACAATGAATATTTCATATGGAAAAATATGCTCTCATTGTCATCTAAAAAGAAAGATTGTAATCTTAAAAGGAAGATTTACAAGGCATATTTATTCATTTAGTTAACACTGTTGATTAACTATTATGTGTGCTGTTCTAGGTGCTTGAGATGCATCAATCACAGATGCCTGATATCATGAAGGTTTTACAGTAGAGGAAAAATGAACTCTTCTATACTATTATACAGTGTTTTCCATGTATCAGGCACAATTCTAAGTGTTTTCCAAATATGAATCTTTATAACAACATAGAAGAGAGCCACCCATCATTCATATCTAAGGACAAGGAAAATTCAGTTGCATAGGGAGTGTAAGGGTCCAACTGTATCTGAAGTCATGCAGCTAGGCAGGAACAAGAGACAGGATTCAAGCTCAGTCATAGCGCTTCAGAAGCTGTGCTCTTAAATACTACAGAACTGCTTCATTTTTCACAGCAAATAAATACAGGAAAATGTTAATGGGCCTGAGCTGCTCAGGCCTTACACATTTCAAAGAACCCCCATCTTTAGGATTGGCCTTTGGTTGGTTCCTGAGCCCTTGGAATATTCCGATCCATAAAAATGTTTTTGTACATTGGACACCTTGAGACATATTGTATCATTCTCACCAGATAAATACATCCTAATGTGATTTTTTATGAACATCTTTCTTTTGCTGGTATTAGGATTAGGAACTGGAGCCCAGGTAGATGGGACAAATGCCTGTGTGACTGACCCCCAACTAAAACCTATACACTAAGCTTCAGTGAACTTCCCTGGTTGGTAACATTTCAGTGTATTGTCACATATCATTGCTGAAGGAATTAAGTGCATCCCCATGTGACTCCAATGGATGGAGACACCTAAAACCTGTGTCTGGATTCTACTGGAGTTTGTCTGATGTGCCTTTCCCCTTGGCCAATTTTAAGCTGTATCCTCATACTATAATAAATTACTATCATGAATATAACTGCATTTCTGCATCCTGTGAGTACTCTGAAATCATTAAGATTAAGGGTGGTCATGGGAACTTCTGACACAATTTGGAAAAAAAATTGGCATGAAGTACATTGTTAGGACAAATGTTGAAACTAGAACGTGTAGTGTAGTGAAAATTTAAATAAAAATACAGCGATATTAAAATTTTTGAATTTGATGATTATGTTTTAGTTGCTGGATATATTATCTTTGTTCATGGCAAGTACACATGAAGTATTTTGGAGCCAAGGGACATCAAAAACATGCAGATACAGAAATAGAGAAAAATATAAAGCAAATGTCCCAAATTATCAGAAATTGGTTAATTTGGATAAAAGGTCTACAGAAATTATTTGTGTTATTCTTGCAAATTTTCTGTAAGTTTAAAATGATATGAAAATATAAAACTAAAATACGAATCTCTGCATAGCAATGAATGTTTTTGACCTTCATTTATAATTCAATGTGAGTTTACTGAGCTACTCACCCAAGAACTGCATTTGATAAGTAAATGTAAGAAAACAAATAATTAAATAATTTAACAAAGTCAAATTATTTGGCAGCTATGTTACTACTTTAAGGTAAGAACTGTCACTAAAATGACCAATGAAAGAATACTAAATAAAGGTGTTACTCATCCAAATGGGTTCTTAGTCTTTTATATGGTGGGCCAAGGCTAAATTGGTAGATACTGGAACAGAAACAAGACTAACAGACTAAGCAGAATATAACTAAGCAGAAAATACTATGCAGACTAACAGAATATAAGGGGGACAATTCAACTGTCTAGTGATGCAGATGTGCAGATAGATGTTTATAGATAGTCCAGTGTGGGACAAGGACAGGATTACAGAGAAGGCAATTCCAGGGCTCCAAACAGGTTGTAAGCATTTTATAAATCTGGCATAAATTAACAAAGTTAGCAGATCTCCAAAAGTTCAAAAAGCCAAGCCAAGCCAAGCCAAAGGAAAAAAAAAAAGTGAGAAAGAAAAAGTGGGAGATCCCAGAAATTCCATAAGTATTGTAAAAAATTGTCAATATCATATCTCAAACATCAAATAATAGGACAAAGGGAATGAAACCTAGTGAATTCATTAACCGAGTTTATTGAGATATAGAAAGCCAGAAGGATTAACAAAATAAAATGTTTAATAAACCTTTAGCCTAGACCATTTTAACAAGAAGTTCCCAGCTGCTAAGAAGAGACAGAGGTTTCAGGTAGAAATTAAAAGATGCCAGCTGGGAAATTTGGAGTGTTTAAAGAAGAAAATGACAGATAGGCATTCCAGTGATTTTCCTCCAAAATTTGCTAGTGATAGCAAATAGAGATGTTAAAGAAAAAAGTATGAAAGGAACAATGAATTGGGATTCATATAAATTTCATTCAAAATCTCTTTCTTCCACTACAGCCTCTGTGACTTTCATCAGACCTCATAATAATACTATTTCAGGGGACTCTTTTTAGAATTAAAGTGAACATGTGAAATTTTTGGTTCTGTGCTTGGCAGGAATATTGTTCTTAGTAAGTAAAACATTTAATCATTATGCATGAAGTAAAAGATTGCATTACATACCCTCTTCCTTTGCTACCACAAAAAAAAGAATACTGAGAGATGAGAGAAGCAGCAAATTGATTTCCAGTTTCATTGGTTAAAATTAAAATCATTTGTG
Source organism: Geosciurus inauris (assembly GCA_004024805.1). NCBI lineage: Eukaryota > Metazoa > Chordata > Mammalia > Rodentia > Sciuridae > Geosciurus > Geosciurus inauris. The sequence continues at coordinate 82,053 of PVHX01006071.1, forward strand.
AGAAAGTTTTCTTATGATATGGAAAACTCTGCCTAGCTAGATTGCTTGTGAAGTTTACTTTCCCAGTGAGAGATGGATATACAAATAATAGTGTCTTTAAAGCCTACCAGGTGGATTGAGAGTTAGTGTCTCAACTATTGTGCAGAGACTTAAAAGTAGACTGAGGCTTATACTGTGCACATTTGAGTCCGATAAATTGCTGGGAAGAAGCCAAGTTGGAGTTTCCAGTTTTAAGTGCCAAAAAGGCCATCAATACTTACACTAGACCATGTTCAGCAAGATAGGAATCTGACAGAAATGTGAATTATCTGTTACTTGAATACGTAAACTGCTGACTGAAGTGAGAGGACAGATAAATAATCACAAAATTAATCCAATCAAAACTGCATTATCTCAGGACGAGATGGCAAACATATATAGTACCAGTGGCTATGCAGACTGAGGCAAGAGGATCTCAAGTTCAAACAAGCCTTAGCAATTTAATGAGGCCCTAAGCAACTCAGCTAGAGACCGTGTCTCTAAATAAAATTTTTAAAAAAGGAAAGGCTGGGGATGTGGGTCACTGGTTAAGTGTCCCTTGGCTTAATCCTGTGTACCAAAAACAAAAACAGAAAACTGCTTTAGTATGTAAATGAGTTTTATCAGTTTATTTTTATTATTCTTCCTTAAATTTCTTTTCCATAATTACGTATGTAGTCATAAGAAAAATAATAGTCTATCATTATTGAAAAACAGTTCTGTGTTGATAAAGTACATTTGTCCACATTATCTCATTTGCTTTTTGCAGCAACTGTTGAGTTGTGAAGGCCATGTGATATGTTTATTTTATAGATAAAAAACCTGAAATTAAGTTATGTGAACTGTTCAAGATCACACAGCTGATAAGCAAATATCTATATTTTTACTTCAAAAAATGCATGATTCTACTTCATTATTCTGTATAGTGTGTGTGTGTGTGTGTGTGTGTGTGTGTGTGTGTGTGTGAGTTTAATGCTAACATCATTCCTTAGCCCAGGAATGAAAAAGAGCTGTCAGCTCACATAAAGATTCTAAGAGTGCCTGGCACTTGGGGAAAAACAAAAAACAAACAACAAAAAAACACAACAACAACAACTTTATAAATGAAAGGTTTAGACTGAAGATAAAGAAAACATTTTTTCATTTAAAAATGTTCTCTGCAATAATAAAATCTTTTTTGCCTTGAAAAATGTAGTACCAGTGTACAAAAAGTGAAACTCGTTAATCTGAGGAAAATTTTACAAAATGTAATCATATTAAGAGAATTTAACACAGAACTACTATCTCGGTTAAATGCATTTATTAGGAAAAAAAAGAAGAAAAAGGTAAAGTACCCTCATCCCAGGAATCTATGAGAATAACAAAATATTCAAAACAAGTTAGAAGAAAGTAATTTGAGTAAATACAATTAGAAATAATGAACTTGTCAAAACCATTTGGTATGGTTTGGATGTAAGGTGTCTCCCAGAAGCTCACTTTTGAGATAATACAAGAGGGTTCAGAGGAGAAATAATTGTGTGGTGAGAGTCTTAACCCAATCAGGGATTAATCCCCTGATAGGGATTAACAGAATGGTAACTGAAGTGGTAGGGTGTGGCTTGGGGGTGGGAATTGGGGGCGTGGCTTTGGGGAATATACATTTGAATCTGGCAAGTAGAGACCTCTCTCTCTGCTTCCTGATCATCAGGTGAACTGCTTCCCTCTGCCACACTCTTCTGCCAGGATGTTCTGCCTCACCTCAAGCCTAGAGGAATGAACCCAATTGTCTATGGACTAAGACCTCTGAAACCCTGAGACCTCAAATAACCTTTTGCTCCTCTACAATTGTTCTGGTCAGGTTCTTTAGTCACAGCGGCGTGGAAAAGCTGACTACAACACCATCAAAACAATAAATGTGATCAATTAAATCAATAGTTGGCTTAGCAAGTCAGATAATGAAAAATAGATATATACGGGGTGGGGGGGTAAAGGCAAAATAAACTTTGAGAATTGTCACTGAGTGTTTTCTCTAGAGGACACTTGGGCTCAGGATAAGTGGGGTCCTTGGCACACCTGATGGAAAAGAGTATCAGCACCGGCCAGGCAGAGACAGATTTATTTAAGAAAGCAGATACACATTCAAGGGAGAATGCAGGCTATCTCAAGAGAGAGGTCTTTGGGGACAAAGCAGGAAATACACACTTAAGGGAGAATGTGGGCATCTTCAGAGGGATAAACAGCCACCCCTTGGTCTGGAGTGTTAATATTTATACTTCAGTTTTAATATTAAAGTCTGTATCTCCAACCCATCTGTTTTGCGATTTCAGCAAGTTCGCAAAATCACTGGAGTAAACAGAGTTTCTTCCTCTCCAGCTCCTCACCTCAGCAGATATTTACTTTCTGGAAAAGCTGAATAGGAAGATTCTGTACTCAGGGAGAAAACCTTGATAAAAATCAAGGGGCTTAACAAAAATGTGTACTTAACCATCAAACTATGATTCTGAAGCAGGAAAAAAATAAGAATTTACTCTTCCCTTTCACGTCCTTCCTCACCACAGCTGCTAATGAGCAAAAGACATTTCAAACAAAACTGAACCCCATAACAATATACATATTGTTGGAGACCCTTCATGAAATGGCTCATCCGAGTGACCCTACAGGAAAGGTTACTAGCTGACTAGCTACTCATGTGCACAGAGATTGCAATAATGGTTTACTCCTAAATGTAAGCCAGCACCCAAATTATAGGACAGCTAAAGAACTTTTCTAACATTAACAAATAAGATAAAAATTTTTAAAAAATACAAAAATGGAACTCAAAGGAATTGAAAATATGGGAAGATCTGATGATGGGTAGGAGGAAAGTTGACCTATGCTTATTTTTTTTCTCATCATGTAAATAAATATTAAAATAAACACATATTAAAAGTATGATATTTATATTTAACACTGAATATAAGAGTAGAAATATCTCCAACACTGTTATTTAGGGATTTAAAAATATCCAAATACTTCTTGCATTTAAAGAGCATTTATAAATTTTAGAGTTTATTCAGATGCTATTAATCCTACTTATGAAATATGTCATATTATGAATTATTAGTGCCTTTATATTCTAGTTGACTTAGATATTATTTTAGATTATTTTGTAGTTTGTTAGATCCTTGCTATTCTTTTTACTGTCACACAATTATTTCTTACATTAGAAACTGATGTTTGTCTATTATGCTCTTATGAATTCCCATTCTTATTTCACAGGGCTTTGTCTTCCTATATCTTAATGATACACTTTATGTAAATTTTCTTTAGTTTCTTATTGTAAATCACTTCCAAGTCTCCAAAATGGTGTTTCCCTCTGCCTTGAAGAAGGGAAACTTCATAGAACTGTTTCACGGTTTGTTTTGTATTTGTTCTTAAAATCTCCATGGGGAGAGAGTCAGTTAAACTGCATTTGCAGTCCTTTAGATTGTATGCAGGTTCCCTGTTCAAGTTATTTTCTCTTCACAGTGGGCTCCTTTCTTCTGTTTAAGATTTGCAGCTGGACAGCGTATTAATTCCCACCAGTACCAAGAAGGCCTTAATGATCCTCTTGGCTTGATGAACAAGAGGACTCTAGGTTCCTGACCTCCCTTTTCTTGAAACATTTACTTCAAAAACCTTTAATTTTAAGTTTCTTCCTTCCACTTTGAGATGTAAAAATTTAAAGGCCTCTTGCTTTTTTAATAATCCAGGCAGGTCTTTCTTAAGGACCTGGGAGCAATCTCTTTGAAATGTGATCATCAGGAAAGAGTGTGGAATCTGTTTCTCTGGGAGAGAGCAGGAGCCTAACCTGGGGGCAGAGAACCTTGCTTCAAGCTGTACAAGTACCTGCTCCCATGGGAAAAAAAAAAGAGAAAGTTTACTTTTCTTTAGTATAAAACCGATCTTATTTGTTTTAAAAAATATTTTAGTTGTTGATGGATGGATCTTTATTTTATTCATTTAGTATCTATATGTGGTGCTGAGAATCAAACCCAGTGCCTCATGCATGCTAGGCAAGCGCTCTACCACTGAGCCCCAGCACCAGCCCCAAACCGGTCTTATTTTATTCCTTAGAATAAAACCAAACCCTCCCCACTTCAGCTCTTGAAAGCTCACTAGGCTTCTGTTTTCTTGGAATTGAGCTCCAGCTGAGTTTTGGCCTCTCTCTTCTGTAGTTCTGATCTTGAATAAAGCAGTTCAGTTTTTGCCTTGAGGTGCTATAGCTCAATCCTCCTAAACTTTGTTTAAAGATATTGTGCTGACTTCAGATAAGATGACCTCTGAGTATGTCTACCTCACTCGCCAGAGCAACATGCACTGGGCAACCCCTGATATACATCATTACCAGGCTTTTAGTTTTTGTCTCCTTTGTCTTTGTTTTCTTCTGGACCTGGATAACTCAGGATGGAATGCAGGACTCACTCCACTTTTGTCTCCCTGTTCTGTGGGAGGCACAGCCTCTGACCAGTTGCAGGCAGAGTGTCCCTGTAGTGAGTGACAAGGGAGTTCTCTTACTTTCTCTAACAGCTTCAACCCTGCAGTAGAGGGAAGAAGCCCCTCAAGTTTCCTTTCTTCCTTTTTTATTTTTCATCTGTGGTGGCACAGAGCACCTCTGAGACAAAGAACTGCACTTGCCTGGGCTCTAGGATGAGCTCAAACCAAACATTGTCATACACATTATTCTGTGTCTTTGTAAACCTGAGGTGTCTTCTTTTAAATTTTAAAAAGAGAAAATAGTGTGCTCTTGAGAGGTGCAGCTGATTTACATTCACATTTACATTAAAGCCAGCTGGAATATTTCAAAGAGGGGAAGTGACTGGAGAATGGAGGTCCCTGGCAGGTTCATATAATTTCAGTCCCTGTTACAACCGCAGGAGTGAGATAACAAAGGCTTTAAATAAAGACTGGAAGTGTAGATGAATACAATGAGATGGATTCAAGAGGCTTTGGGAGACAGATTTGGGGTGGTTCTGTGATTGAGTTTGGTGAGTGAGGGAAAAGGAGGGAATAATTATGTCTCCACTTTCCACCTTGGGTTAGGAACAAAACAAGAGCCAGTATGTGGTATATTAGAAAGTTAATTTGTTTCTAATCTTGGAACTGCCTTAACAAATTGTATAACCTTATACAAATCTATTAAAATCCTCTGGTGTTGTTTTTTTATCCAGTGTGTATTGATACTCTCTTTTCAGCAATAAAGAGCAAGTATTCTTGAGATAAATTAATCACTTTCACAGTGAATGATCTCCTTCAAATCATGGTTGTATGCATTTATTCAGCACCTACTGTGTGGCCTTTGCAGCCTGAGAATCAAGAGAGTGAAAGATACTACATTTATAAATGAAAGATACATTTATAAATGAAAGATACTACATTTATAAAAAATCAGTACAAGGTTAATATTTATCCACCTGATGCAGCTATAAAATTATAAAACTAGAATTACTAAAGCCCAACATTTATGTTGTAAGCTGCAGAAGTTTTATGATTGTAGGACAAATTAAGACTTAATCTTTTACATAAAATTTTGCTTTCTTAACAATAGAGTATGCATCAATTTATATTAACAATGAAATTAACATTTTTGACCATGCAATATATTATTTCAAAATATTGTTTCATCATTAAAGTTGTTGAAACCAATACTAGTCCTAAGAAAAACCACAATCACCCTTTGAAATATATTTTAAAGAATTAAGTTATGCTGCCATCTAGTGGTCATTTAGCAGCAGCTATTTATTGTAAAAAAGTAAATTTAAATTCTTCATTATGTGTAAGATGTACGCAAACAAAGCTACTGTAGATACAGATTTGTATAATGAAATCCACAAGCATTGACATTAGAGAAAATATAATGAAAGAAATATGTTAGTAAAATTCACTTTCTTAACAATAGAGTATGCATCAATTTATATTAACAATGAACAAAAACTTTAGTAGAATTTTCACATCATTTATGTATTCCAGTTTTTTCTCTTATTATTTAAAGTAAATATTATTCATCATTTACATCTGCTCTCAGTTTAGAGAGATTATTTTAGGCAAATTGGCATCTGTCCACATATCCTGGATGTGAGAATAAAAATTAAGGACAATTGAAAGAAACAGAAATTTTCTTGTGAGGGTCATGGGCAGAGGAGGAAGCAAAAAGTGAAGAATAAAAAGGGTTTCTTATTAAGGTCAATTGGATGCAGTATCCAGGAGAACTTGATTGTATCTGGGGAAAAGTTTAAGGGAGAATTTAGTGGTACCCAAGTGACAAGGGACTCAAGGTATTGAGGCTTGGTGAATATAAAATACAGAATTTCACATCCAAATAATCATATCTAAAAGTCCTCCAGGCATATTTTATATTGATTCTGGTTTACATGTGACTCTTGTATGATGATAAAGATTCATAGACTTAAAGGCTGGCATTTGATGAATGGTACTAATAACACTAAAAATTGGAGTGGGGGATTCAACCATGGCTTCAGTAACTTGTTTAGGGCATTGCAATTGATAACATATAAGAAGCTAGGCATTGTGTTAGGCACTGCTCTGCACTCAGCTTCTCTCCATCCTTAAGAATCTTATAATTACTTGGCAGAGAAAGACATGAACATTTTAGGGAATAAGCAAAACAAGATAACTTTTTTTCCCCTCCTGCCATTGTCTGTGCCTCCACTTTACTGGATCTTCCTGCTAAAACTCTTAGTTACATTTTGGGATAATTCAAAAGTCTCTGGAATATTGGAGTATTACAATAAGAATATAATTAGATTTATCAGGTTTAAAACTTTACTCCCTAAGGAAGCTATTTAAATTAAAACCTCACTCTCATTTAGTTCAAAGTCCTTTTTCCAAGTTCAGTTTATGCTTTTCCTGAGGCACTAAAATGAAAGAGAGGGGGCTTCATAATTGTTTTTTCTCCTAGTATCCTAGCTTGATTTTTTTCTCCCACCACCTTACCTTCCATCAACTTAATCAGAGATGTATTAGAAGGGGTGATAGAAATGACCAAGATTTTTCTGATTGGACTTGTGCTATTTCTCGTTCTCTGTTGTGGTGGGTACATGAGGGTGACTTTCAACCATAGTAAACTCCCAGACACTTCATACACGCCCATTCCACATCCTGCTACGTGCAAGAACCCCATGTTTAATTTATGACTTTAAATATGTAATAACTCTTGCATATCAGCTGTAAGAGAGCAGAGACCACATATTTTGTTACTGCTGTATTTTGAACACTGATGTAGAGCTGTGTGTGTGTGTGTGTGAGAGAGAGAGAACACTCTGAGAATCACAAAATCATGTAATTTCTTATTGAAAAGACCCTTCAAACAAAGAGCTTGTCAAATGGATTCTAATTCTTGTATAAGCAAACTGAATATTTTGATGAGAAAACTTTTAAGTATGCACATCTTTTAAGACATCTGGTTATACACACACACACACACACACACACACACACACACATATATTTGGAGGCAGGGTGCACATTAACTGGTTAAATCTATGTTCTATTTTCCACCACTTTGCGGAGCATCACTTACAAAACATATCCTGGAAAGTGGGAAACTACCGTACAAGGAAAATTCACAAGGTCCACTGTTACAGTTGCCAAGGAAAAATAACCCAATTTAAATTCAGCTTAAAGTTCAGGAACTCCTACAGACATATATACGTTGCTGAGATCTGATTTTGGCTAATTTTGTTCTGGAATTTTGCATCAATATATGGAAAGATTTAAAAATTAAACTCTTCCAGCCAACACCACATACAAGAGTTGAAAGAAGACAAAAGTGAAAAAGCACTTTTGGGGATGATGAGGAGAGCAGGGTTGGCCATCATTCTATTGAATAGGTATGTTTGGGTACAGGATAGTCACCACAAATCACACATAGCTATTGAGTACAGGAATGTGGTTACTCCAAATTGAGATATGATGTGAGTATAAAATAGATTCTGAGTTCTTCTCAAAAGAAATACAAATGGCCAACAAATATATGAAAAAAATGTTCAGCATCCCTAGAAATTTAGGGAACTGTAAATAAAAACTACCTTGAGATTTCATCTCACTTCAGGTGAAATGGCAGGCAAGAATATAAATGTTGGTGAGGATATGTGCAAAAGGGTACACTCATACTTGGCTGGTGGGACTACAAATTAGTACAAACAGTTTGGAAAGCAGGGTAGAGATTCCTCAAAAGACTAGGAATAGAACTACCATATGACCCAGCCATTCCACTCCTTGGTATTTATCCCCAAAAATGTAAAATCAGCACACTATGGTGATACAGCCACATCATTGTATATAACAGTGCAATTCACGATGGCCAAGTCATGGAACCAGCCCAGGTGACTGTCCATAGATGAATGGATAAAGAAAATACAGTATAGATACAAAATGGAGACATAAAAGAGATGTAATTATGGCATTTTCTGGTAAATGGATAGAACCAGAGAACATCATGTTAAGGAAAATAAATCAGATTCCAAAAGTCAAGGGTTGAAAGTTTTCTTTCATATGCAGAACCTACAGCAAAATAAGGGGGCAGAGCAGGGGATCCCATGAAAACAGAAGATCAATGGAGTAGGAGAAGGAGCTTGAGGGGAAGGGAGAAGGGATCCAAAAAGGGAGAAACTGAAGAAAAAAATTGACCAAATTATGCCACGTACATATATGAATATAGCACAGTGAATTTCTCTTCTATGTATATCTGTAAAGCACTATTAAAAATATAAATAATTGAAAGAAGACCAGTAGAATAGAGGAAGCAGAACAGCAGGAGGCCAGAGGGGAAGGAAAAAGAATCCACTGTGGACTGAAGTGGAGCGAATTATATTCCATGCATGTATGATTATGTCAAAATCAACCTCAACATATGTATAAAAATAATGTACTAATATGAACATTAAAAATAGACTCTGGATTGTAAAATCTATTTAATAGTGATTATAATTTGAGATAACCCATTATCTATATTAAATTAAAACATTTTGTTAAGTTTTACCTGTTTCTTTTAACTTTTATTAAGATGTTTTACTAAAATAATATAGATTTATTTTTTATATTTATTTATATTTATTTTGGTTTACATTTTTATTATGTTAATTATAGAAATTTATATAGTTACACTATGTAATGAGCAAATCAGGGAGCTATTAATTCCATCTTTTCAAACATTTTTAAAATTTTTGATCAATAAGAATAATTGTACTTATTTATGGGGTAAAATGTGATATTTCATTGCATGTATAAGAAATGTACAGAAGAAGTCAGAGTAATTGAAATTTTTATCTCTGTATTATTATTTTGTGTTTGGAGACACAGAGCTCCTCTTTTCTAATTATTCATAAAATACAGGTTATTTTGTACTATAGTCTCTCCACTGTGCTATATAACACTAGGAGTTACTACTTTTTGTTTTGTGCTATTTTAATTGTATAAATTTAAGAAGTACAATGTATACATGTAAGCAGTAAGTAATGATCAAATCAAGATAGTTAATGTGTCCATCTCCTTAAATAATTTAAAAAGTTTTTGATTAACAGGTAATAATTATATATATTTATGGAATACAGGTTGGTATTTCAACACATGTACACAATGTATGCTCATCAAATCAGAAAGCAGAAAGTCGTTTATTCATATTTGAAAATATGAAACATTAATAAAACTCACTTTTATCTTTTTTTCTTTTTCCATGCATCAATAAATTAATTGTGGCAATAATCATTTAAAGCAAATAAACTTGGCTCTACCATTTCTAGGTGAGGAAGGATCCTTGCTGCCATTCTTGCATTTGGATGCCCGGTTTTTTTTTTAAATTTTAATTTTTATTTGTTCTTTTTAGATATACATAACAGTAGAGTATATTTTGATATATTATACCCACATAGAGTATAACTTATTGTAATTAGGATCCCAATCTTGTAGCTGTACATAATGTGGGATTTCAATGGTGGTGTATTAATATATGAATATAGGATAGTTATGTCCAATTCATTCTACTGTCTTTCCTAATCCCATCTCCACTCCCTTCCGTTCATTCCCCTTTGTCTGAATTTATATCTACTTGAGACTAATGGCATGGAACGTTTAGGCACTTGGGTGTTAGTTATATGAATTCCAATCACTTCATATACACTTTGAATACTATGTGAACTTTTAAATTATATTTCTGGGTAATGTTTTTCTTGAAAATAACAGTAATTCAAAACTATATATTTTTGGTTAAAAAGATAAATAAATGTATTGGAAGGAAATCCAGATCCTATGAAAAGACAAAGCAATGTATAAGGCATGCATACAGCTAAACCTCAGAAAGAATTAGAACTAGGACTTGGAAATCCATTAAAAGAGTTTCTTAATTTCTTATATTTTAAGAAATAAATATAAGAAATTTATTTGACTATTTAATTTCTCTCTCCAACTTTTTGTTGACTCTCTCTCTAAAGAGCAACATGTATGACTGCTCAGTCTTAGGGAAGATTTTAACAAATGAACAAAACATTTTTATATTTTTACTCAATAGCAGTAACTATTCTCCCAGCACTTCAAACCTTCATAGATATTTCTAAATTTCTTTGCTCACTGTTTTTATGGGTAATTTGCCTAACAGTCTTTTGTTGTTGTTGTTGCTCTTTGCTATTCTCTTGACTTTCCATTGTAACTGTTAACATCTTATTCAAGGATACTTTACTCCTTTCCTGCTTCTCACCTTTTATTCCACCTTCACATTTTTTCTTCTTTCACTTTATTGGTTGAAATTGAAAATAACTCAATATTCTCTTAAGGTCAAAATTTTGATAACTTCATTTGACACTTCTTTACATTCATGGATAAAGTTAATATTAAGATAATACAAAAACAATAACTGAAAGAAAGAAAAATATTGACTTTTGTAAAAGTAATAACAAGGAATAATACTTCGCCTTTGAGTTACATGAGTTTCATTAAAAATGAAGTTATTCATCTTTAGAATTCAGTGCCTTAATATAATCAGAAGAAAAATGTTGTATTTAAAGTTATTTGATTTCAGAATGAAATTTCCATGAGAACAATAAAGACAAAGTGTTATCTCAGGCAAGTCTTTTATTTTTTAAAAATGCATTCCCATATGATTTTTGTTCAATTTGGCCACAGCTTTGGGGAAGTTGTTTGGTGACAGATGTCTGTGTTTGAAATGTAATGAAAAAGTAGAAAGAGAATGGCGTTTTTTTTAAAAAGCTGGTAAAATGATACAGACACACAAGAGAAAAGAATCAATTATTTAATTCTCTGAGGATTAAACTACCAACGCAGAAATAATTACAAGTTTTGTAAAGTGTTAATACTTTTCATCTATGTCTTTATGGATAATTTATCCTTCCTGTTTTCCTTCAATAGGTGAATTACTTTTTCAATGAAGTTTTATTAAGTAATACTTGCTCTAGTTATCATTAAATATGAATCTAATGAGTAGAACTAATGTGCCCACTGAAAATAAAAGAGGTAGATATTATAAGCTGAATAGAGAAAATAACTATCTTACTTATATGCCTTTTACTTATTGATAGTATTTAGAGAATCTGCTTGACATACAAAATGGTCTCCTTTATGAGTTTAGTTTTAGGTTTACAGGGGTAAGGCTTGTCCTTTCACTTCCCAAAATGTGCCTTGGCTAGGCAGATATTTACTTTGTGAGACAGATGTATTAAAGTTTTCCAGCTCAAGCTAGAAAACAGAGTGATTTGAGGAAGATGATAAATGTGGTTTTGCGCTTGATTCTAGAAGAAAACAGTTTGCTTAAGACGAGGGATCACTTCTTGTTGAGGTATGTTTACTATTACATAAATTAATATAAAGTTGCATACATTTTCAATAGAGTGAAAGCTTGTGGAATAACAATTATTCCCATTCCTTAAGACAAGACACAGAAAAAAAGGAAAATTTATTATCAGTTATTATTATAATTATTTCTATTGAGAGAATTAAGAGATCATGCTTTTGATTTTCATTTCCACATCTGATTTTAAAATATTGTACATGAGATGTACTTTCATAAATGTTTAAGTGAACAATACAATTTTGTTGACTATAGGCACAATATTTTATAGAAGATATCCATAAACTACTCATATTGAATATCTGAAATTTTATACCTGTTGAAAAGCAACTCTCTGTTTCCTTCTGTCTCTAACCTCTGGCAACCACCATGCTACCCAGTGTTTCTGTGAATTTAACTCATGTATCCTTTAAGTGGCATGATGCAGTGTCTACTCTGTGAGTGATTTGTTAGAATAATGTTTTCCACACTTCTCCGTGTTGGTGCTATGACAAGATTTCCTCCTTTTTAAAGACTGAGTAATATTTCACTGTATGAATATACCACATTTTCTTTATTCATCTGCTGGTGTACATTTAGGTTGTTTCCATATTTTGTCTCTTGCAAATAATTATGCAATGAACATGGGAGAACAGATACCTCTTCAAGATCTCATGCATTTTTGAGATTGACATCCTTTTAAAATTGATGGCTACTTAGTCTGAATTTGATGGGGGAAGGAAATACGGTCTTTCTATAGAAAACAAAATTGCTAGTCCTTATGTTATATATTTTGGTGTCATCCATGATATTTATCTAAAATACTTTTTAATATAGATGATTGAGTGAATATGTGCTTAGATCAAAAAACTATAGACCTGAGAATAACTTCAAGCAAATATCCTGCTAGTATTTTACTTTGCAAATGCCACAATATCTGTGGGCCACAGATTTTTTCACATATAAAATGAAATGACCAGATAAATTCTATGGATCAAGAATTTTATACTATTTTTCTCAGCTTATTATTTTCTGTAAACCTTGAAGTCAAAGATTCATTTATATAATTTGCTTTCCTATGATTTCAGGAGCTGATGTGCTTAAAAATGGATGCAGAACCCAAATTTAATTCATTTTCATTTGTTGCTTTTCTGCCCATACACTGAGGATCTTCTAACAGGTACCAAAATTAACTTCAACACAGGGGAAGAGAGTTAGAGAATCTCTATTGTAAGATAGTACCAGTTCCATTGTTCTCTTTGTTTGTTTAGCACCTCCTGAGAGGAGGAGCTCAACAATTATAGCAGTTTAGTGTCCTCCAGATCTTATTTTCCTATAATTGTTCATCTATGTGAAATCTCCAGCTGTCACTCCCTAGTGGCTTCTTTATACCAGTCTGTGCTTAGGGATGAGACAAAAAGTGGAAGACATATCCAAAGTCTCCTTCTGTATCCCAGCAGATATCGCTAATGAATCATGTCACTCTTTCTTGCTGAGCCTGCATATGTTCAGCCAATCCTCAGAACACCACTCTAGGAAGTCAATACCAATCAAGTATTGGCACAGTTTATTGCAGACACTTTATATTTACTCACTCAACACTCATTTCAGTACATTTTTGGCATACTTTCTTGAATAATCAACATTGGCAACACATAAGCTGCATTTTCCAAACATCCTTTGAACTAGTATGTAGGCATAGGGCTTAAGTTCTGCCAAACAGTTGCACCTGCTTAAAACATGGATGTAAAGATAAAGAACAGGAAGTAGCTATCCTGTGTGTGCCTTCTGGGGCAGCTGTGGTGAAGTTTCTAGCTTCCAGTTCCTATTAGAGGAACAATGGTAATGCCAATTTTTTATTTTTTTCCTGTTGCAAAGACCAAGGTGGTTTGGGGAATTTTCCCTAGATATATAGTTCTTGAGCTTAAAGGTCATCCCAGCAAATCCATGTAATGTGACTTCCACTAATCATTTTCTTAATGTATAAACCAGGTTGATTAGTTTTAATTTGCTGCAACTAAGATCCCTGAGCTATGCAAAATTAATGTTCACTGATTACCTATCAATTAATAATGTGCTTATGGGTAATAGAAAATCTGATGAATAGTGGCTTAAATATGAGTTTTATTTTTCACATTATGCTCAAGGATATCAACCAGACTCTATTTTCTACATGTGATTTTTTTTAAGCTTCATTATTACAAATGGCTTCTTAATCATTATTTTGTCTACTCACTAGGCAGGAGGAGAATGAGGAGTCAAAAGTTTTATTCTAATGTTGCTTCATTTAAGAAGGGATGCACAAGTCCAAGGGTACATTGACATCTTACTCGTTAGATCTGTGTCACGTGTCCTCCCTCAACCATGGACACTGGCATTTCACTACTCTGTTTCTATAAGGCAAACTTCAGTGTTAGAGTCAAACATTGGAATTAAGACATTTGACATCAGGACATATGCTGGATTGAATCATCAGTAGCAGTAACTCAGAAATCCATCACCACTCATTATCTTGTAGCTACAGAGAAAATTATTGAATAAATATGTATATTTTCATGCAGACTGGAGAAGTATAGGAACTTTGTCTGAAGAAGGGAGGCTTGGATATATTTTGGGGCAGCATGAGCAATTGCATTTCAGGCATTATGCAGTGAACTAAAGGTGTATACATGAACTTTCAATTTTACCTTAAAGGCTAGTTTCATATTTATAATATAAAGCCTTGTTTTATATTTATAATATAAGCATATATTATAAATAGTTATTTTATGTATATCCGAGTTTAGGAGGTCAATTCATTCAATTGCCCTCTCTTTCTAAAGTTGGACTTGAGAGATGAGCAGGTAAATGGGTACATGCAGGCTACATCAAAGTTCTGCTTATAATGATCTCCCATATACCATGCTCACTTCTTTGGCCAAATACCCTTGTAATACTTGATTTCTGAATGAATCTTGCTTATTTACTCAGTTACTGGCACAACTGGACAACTCTAGGCTTAACAATGGACATGAGTATGATTGTGCACAAAGGGGAAACACCTTTCATCCAGGACAGTCAGAACTGAAGAGGAACAAATGCAAGATGAGCCACACAACCAATATATAATTCCAACTTGTCTATTAAATAAGTAATTTCATTTGCATTGAGTTGGCAAGAGGGGAAGGTGGATGACACAAGAGAACAGGAAGGTCATTCTGGTGGAAGGCTCTCCCCACAGAACCATGAAGAAAAGGGCTTATGCACTCTTGCAATGATGATTTGCAGGAGTTAGGGCCAGAGAGATAGGGCAGACAGCAGCAAAGCGATTATAGAAAATACTGTTAAATACAGCTAGCAATTCATTCATTGTCCTAAGTTAATTTTAAAAGAGTAAGAATAATTTATATTATTTTGCTATTATTGTGGCCTTGCCATAATACTTTTAGAAATAACATTCTTACAGGTAAAAATATCCTCATGTTATTATTCAAAAGGATTTTATCCATGAAGCAGAATGAGAGATTTTTTAAAAATACAAAAAATAAATTGGTCATTACACCCCTCTCCAACTCCCTCTTGTTCTAAATTCAATTTATAGTCTACTAAAAACAATTTTCTATAATGCGCATGGCATATTCTGGACTATTCTTTGCCTCTGCTCTGTGCGTTTGCTATTTCCTCTCCCTGAAATGTTTCCATGAACCTTTTATTTATCCTTCAAATCTCAGTTCAAGCATGATATTCCACTAGGATGGCTCCTTTGAGTCTTCTGGAAGCAATAAGAGGCCATCTTCTGTGATTTCAAAGTAGCACTTTTCAGAGTATTTGAACTTGCGTGTCGGATATTTGTTAAGTTGACTGGAAGATAACATCTTAGGCTGAGAACCACTAATGTTTAGTAATATTTGTATCTTCATACCTTAGCATGGAACTTGTTCTATAATAGAAATTTAATAAAGTTTTTTCAATTAAAGAGGGGAGAAACAATGACGTTAATAAATTAATAGGTAGAAAGGGTATTTAGAGAAGGGCAAATTGTGCATGAAGACACATTTACTCAAATCTATTTTAGAAATTTAGGGAATGACACAGTTTTGTAAGCAGTACATCCTTAACTTTTAAATAGGCATATTAATCTCCAAAAATCTTGAAACTGTCATATTTTGATATATAAAAAGAAACTTGTGAATGAGCGTGAACTTTAAAAAAAAAGTTTTCAAAAGCATAATGAAAAAGAAACATGATTTCCTAAGCTTGTTGTGAACTGATCAGAATCCCTAGCAACATCTTTATAGTACTGCATTTTACATCATAAGGCTTTTGATAATTAAAATCACTCAACATTGTAGCTCAGAATGTTTAAATTATATATACTCCTTCATTCAAACACTAAAAATAAATAAAATAAATTATATTTGCATTCAAAGGTATTTCCCTAGAAACAAAACTAGAGTAAAATAACATGAATATTTTTATTCTTTCTGATTGTAACAATACATAAGTCAATGACTATTTCTTGAGGAGTATTTTTAAAATATACTTTGAGTTTTATTTAGATTAATTGTAGTAGGTTACATCCTGTTTCTTTCTTTTCTTTTCTTTTCTTTTTTGGTGTGGGAGATTAAACTTAGGGGCACTGGACCACTGAGCCACCTCCCCATCCCTATTTTGTGTTTTATTTAGAGACAGGGTCTCACTGAGTTGCTTAGTGTCTTGCCATTGCTGAAGCTGGCTTTGAACTCGCAATTCTCCTGTCCCAGCCTCCCAAAGTGCTGGGATTGCAAGTGTGCGCCACCGTGCCTGGCTACATTCTGTTTCTTAAATGGTGTCTGTGGAGAAAAATTTGATAGAAAATTGCTGGCCAGCAAGAAAGTTGAATTGGCTTTTTTTACATGACATTTCTGAAGATGTTTTCTTATACAGATTGGTAAAATTGACATCTTTCTGTTCTGTCTGAAATCTGTAGGGAAGGCATTCTACTTCCATAAAACTCTATTTAGACAAAAACACCAACCATCTACTCTAGTTAGGGAGAACCAAATTCCCACATCTTCAACATTTTGGTATATGTCTTAATATATAGGTGTTTGTTCTTAAATTTATTTTCTGTATTCCAATTTCATAATTTTGTGGAATTATGGGATTGGAATGCTTATTTAAAGATATAAATAAAAGTATAGGCCCAGAAACTTTTCTATGAAGATTCTATGGAAATTTCCATTTTGACTCCCCAAAAATATTTAAATTTATTAGAGAAATACTGATTCTAGTATTTTTTTCTTTTAAGATTTACAATTTACCAGGACCAAATTGGATGCTTTGTAGTTCATGTTAATTCAAATAAATCAACTACTTGTCACTTAGCAATGCCAAAATAAATGATAAAAATTGGTATCTGCCTACTTAGTCACTGCTAGAACCAATCATTTATTTGAATTTGTGCTTTTTCAGTCACTTAGGCACAATTAATCATTCTCAGAGCTGTTCAGTCCTAAAGAGGTTTGACAAATGTTGCACTTAGAAGCAGCTTTGTTTTCCAAATTACATTTTCTCTACATTTTTAAATCATTGAGCATATTTGCATAATATAGTATCAAATTAAACTTTGCAATTTCATTTGAATGTATCCAAAAACCTCTTGAAAATGTTAAAATTCAACAAAAATAAAACTATTTGCATTAGCTATGAGTTGAGATAACACAGCCTACTGTGAAAATAGTGCTTCATTCTATTATTCTAATAAAAATGACTATAAACTGTTGCATAAAATGTCCTCAACTAACTTTTAGGTTATTTTCTGTGAGTCCCAAACAGAAGCATTTCATTTCATGAAAATTAAAGAGAAGATTTTGTAGATTCAGGTCCTTACATACATCTGAGCACCACTGTGCAAAATAGTTTTCAGATTAATTATAAGCCTCACAAAGAGTGGTCACCTGAAATGTACTAAAACGCCTAACCAAAGTAATTTTTACATATTTTGTTTTTTATGTATTCCTTTTTGTAATTTTTCCTTAAGTTTTTATATGGCAGCCATTCACACATCAGAATGCTCTTTGAAAAATGTATATTTATTCATGATAATTTGTTATTCAATTTCTTTATTTCTTTTCTGTTTCTTCATAATACATTTTCTGGCTATTACACACTTAACCATGTTTGAAACTAGTATTTTTTTTTCCTGTCTCAAGATAAACTTTTAGGGCCAGGGGTGTAGCCCAGTGATCCAGTGCTCACCTATTATGCATATGGCCTTGGATTTGATCTCTGACACCACAAAAGCAGAGAAAAAAAGATAAACTTTGTGTTTTGAAAGTAGACAATATTTTCTCCTTTTACTACCATTACTACTAAAATATATACTGATATTTTATTAACAATAACAGATTGCTTAACTTGAGGAGTTTTAGCAGGAAATGAGTGCTTATTTTAATTCTCTAGATTTTCTCTCCAGTGCCTTCCTACATTTTTTCCTTTTTCTACCATTGTCATTGTCATTGGTTTAGTCTGTAAGGATTGTCTTACTCCTGGATATTGCAAGATACTTTCAGCTTTTTAAAAACACCCAATATCTTCTCTTACTTCCAATAGAGCTTGCACAAAATTTACAAAATCATCTTATGAAATTTTTTTAAATCTAGTTTTACTCCTATGACCATAATCTACAAAATTCCTACCTAATTCCAGCCATAACTATTGTAGAGCAGTTTCCCTGGTTGGAAACTTGCTATAATATAGCTCAGTACAGCTTCAACAAAATCAATGTTAAAAAATTAATAAATGAGTGAAATTATTCAAAATACCACATTACTTGGAGTCTTTCCCATTGTTTCTCACCTGCTTCTCTTTGAGCACTTTCTCTGCTTAATATTCGGGTCTGATAGGAATAGCATCGGTGACTCCTTACTTTTTTCTTCATATATACTATTTATATTTATTTTTCAAGGTCAGGAACATGACCTTGGTTCTGAGAATATTTTCTCTTCCTGCCCTCTCTTCTATTCCCCTTACAGATAATGATTTCTCCATTTGTTTCTAGCCTCAAGAAGTGAACCTGTGCCTTTCTTCCCATCTTCAATGTTGGTTGAATCTTTATTGGGAAACCAGGGAGGTCTTTGATTCTAGAAAGGGAAAGAGCTTTACCAAGCAGCCTGACCAAACTGGAAATGTGTGGAACAAGAAAGAGAGTACACTAATATCCAGCTCAGTTATCTTGATGAGTATAAAAAATTAATACAATATATTAATCTCTTTACTCTGTAGAAAGCTTTACTGGCACCAAGTCCTATATTATCTTCCCAGGGATATCCTCAGAGACCATAAGGTATTTCTGGTGATACAATATTAATCAGGAATGTGAGCTAATTGTGTTTTAGCTTAGCTGTTTTTTTAATCTAAATTTATAGCAGCATATATAAAGATAAGAATTTGAGTGTAAAAAGGAAAAATATAATAAATAAAAATTAAAACCAAGTTCTGCTGACTCAAAACATTATATTCTTTCTACTTCCTAGTTATGATTACCCATACAGATGAAGTGTGATTTGGATAGTTTCTTTTCCATTGTTTCATTTTGATGAATTTTGCAAAAAGTACAAGTTGGAGATTGAATATTTTGTGTGAGCATTTAAAAAATTCTCTCCCCACCCCCCACATGCACACTTTCCATGTTTCAAAATTGAAAGATGAAAAAAGACTCCTTTGCAATCACTTTTGGGTATGACTTGGTTTCATAATAGACATACATATCATCCAGGCCCCTCAATTGTGAAACAGGATTAGCAACAGTGCCTGCTTGTTGTGTTGAATCAAATATATGCAAAACCCATAGAAGAGCAACATGTACACAGATGTGCTTTAGAGAAAGTTAACTGTTATTGTTACTAACATCCTCATTATCAGTGGGATTTTATGTCCTTGTTCTAGGCAGTGACACAATAGCATTTGAAGAAAACCATACCATACTCTTCCTTGACTTGATTAGGGAAGAACACATCAATGTAGACACAGAACATTGAGTGTCAGTGAAGAAGTGCCCTAGAAGAGATCCTGGGCCTACAATGCGCTGTGCACAGGAAAAATAAGTTTTTCCTTTATGCTACTGGGCCTACAATGCGCTGTGCACAGGAAAAATAAGTTTTTCCTTTATGCTATCAGTTTATTCTTATAACATAACCTAGCATTTCTGAATAATAATAAATGACTCTATTGGCAATGCAATATAGAGTTCTAAGAACCAACTACAGTCTTCACCAGGTTCTAGCCATTGGAACATAGGAACTTCTTTCATGCTCCAATTTCTTATCTAAAAAAGAGTGAGATTATTATTTGTTGGAAGGGATTAATGTGAAAAAAAAGAAATATAAACATGGTAAAATGCTTCACATGGACTAGCTTCACAGTTCTTAATATTTTAAGTAAGAACACATTTTAAATATTGTGTTCGTTATTGTTATATGACCTTAATATATTTGAGAGCCTTTTGATAACCAGTAAATGCACTGGAGAATTTAGGTCAAAATCTTTTTTAAAGAACTACCTCACCTGTCTATAGCTAGGGAAGTTGGTGGGACTCTACATTTGAAGACATGGAGGAAAATTTTACAATATCTTTCAAAATAAAAAATAATCATACCTGCTAATCCAGCATTTCTGCTTCTGAATTTTTATTCTCCACATATACATGGACATTTATGAAAATGCTAACAGGCATAGATAGCCACTGAATCGTGTAATAGCGAAGGAAGAAAAAGAAATAAATCTAAGTGGCTACCAACAGGGAACTGGTTATCTAAATAATGATGAATTCATGTACAGATACTCTTGGGCCCTTTTAAAACTAGGTTGTCTGTACATACTAATATGGAAAGATTTCCAAGATATGTTGATAAGTACAAAATCTTAGGTGTGGAACAGGTATAATATAGTATTATTCCTATAAACAAAAGATATGTATGGACAGAATTTCTTTGTAGGATTTGTGCAGGATGCACAAGCAACTGATGACACCAATTTGGGGGAAAGGCTTTGTGTTTTAGAAAAAAGTCACTGAATGAGGGGTATATTATTCATTATGCTTCTAAAATATATAGGTTAATTTCTTCCCCATTTTTACCATGTAAGTGAATACCTAGTATCATAAAACAGATAAGGAGGAAATATGATGCATGAGATCATCTAAGACTGTTATACTGTTAATAAAGGATTACTTACGAGTAAATAAATTGGATGGCTTTGATGTGAGTTTTTTGATACACTTGAGGAAGATTCTTACATAAGAAAAAAATCATTTGGACTAATTGTTATGTTTAAAACTAGATGACAATATTTTGTTAAAATTAAAAATATGCATTAGCCTTGTACTTTCAATTTGTTCTACAATTTTTAATTCTATTTTTATACATTTGTTAAATTTTAATAATTATTTCTGAGCAAATAATTATTTGCTCCTGTTTCATACAACTATGACTCTTTGAATTTTAAATAATGAACTTCTAAATTTATTATATTAAATGTTTTAAAGCACCTCAGTTCTCTACATGAACAATAAAAAACTTCTTAAGTATCTTTAACATTTTATGTCTAATAGATTAAATTTACATTACTAATTAAAATTTTAGTTAGGCTTCAGTATAAAGTTTATAGTTTATGTTACTCAATTATCTCTTTTTCCTCCTGTTGGTGCTGGGGATTGAAGCCAGGACCTTCTGCAGGATAAGTACACACTCTGTCACTGAGGCACATTTCCAGCCCTCACTTACTGATTTTACAATTGTCTTCTAAAGACTATCACTCTAATAATCAAACTGTCCTAAACAATGCAAATTCAAGAATGCGAATGATTATATGAAGCAGAATCTTGAGCAAATTAGGCATTTGTTTTAAATATGTAAAGAGGTTAGTACCTTAGCTAAGTTCATACAACTAGGTAATAGCAAAATTGGATCTGGTATGTCTAATCCAATTTCTATAACCTCTATACTACACATTATGCTACCTGCTTTACGGCTAACACAAGACATTGATAAAATGGCTGGTTTTATTCAGTATTAGCTTTTTTACTGATTGATTTTTACTCATTTATTTTTATTGGTGCATATTAATTACATAGAATGGTCAGTTTCATTATAGTGAATTCGTACATGCATGTTATTTGATCAATTTTGTTGACTCATGCATTTAAAAGTTTAAGGAGTAAGACTAGCTTCAAGTGCAGCTGGATATAGGGCTTTAAAGATATCTTCAGACCCCAGCTTCAGACTCCAGCTCTTATATCTCTGCTTCATTTGTGTTGATTCCACTTTTAGCTGCAAAAAACAAACCTTACCTCCACCTATCATCCAACCAAATGCTGATGTCTCATTTTTCTGATATTCCCCAACAAAAGATCTCAATGTACCCTGTTGCCTTATTATTGACAGCATCTACATCTTTGAAATGTAGCCAAGGACGTGTAATATACTGATTCACATAGATAAATCAAGGTCAAGCTTGGGAATGAAGGCTTTTATTTTACTAAGTCATGTGAATTGAAAGTGCAAATAGATATAAATATAGGTGTATCTACCGATGAGAAGAAGAGGAGGAGGAGGAGGAAGAGGAAGAGGGAGAGAAAGAAACTAGAGAAAAACCATTAGGTTTGTGAAGTTGGAGTTAGGGAGAAGAACTCTTTCTCAGTATTTAAATAGCCAACTAAGTGTATATGTTTATGTTAATGGATTCTTGTTCACAAAATTACACTTTTTAAGGCTTAGAATAGGCTACCATAAATCAACTAAATAGCATTGAACTCAAATACTTAATTTTCAGAAATTTGGATAAATAAGTACAAAAATACCCTTAGTCATATACAAATTCATTTAAAAATTAACTTATGTCCTTGATCCATTTTTTTAATATAATAAGGCTGACCTTCTTCCCCCTCCTCCTCCTCCTTCTATCCTTCTCCTCATCATCCTTCTCCTTTTCTTCTTCCTCC
>PVHX01006072.1:0-104823 GCA_004024805.1 Geosciurus inauris
TATATATACTGTTCATTGAAAGTGCATATAAAGATGTTTAATATGAAGAATGTAATCTGCTTATAATTTTGTGCAAATTTAGAAAAATTATGATTGTAATAATTTTTTTTTCTATTTGCCTCAACAAATATTTTCAGTGAATAGTGTGTACAGCTTCTGAAAATTTGTTTTTTTTCTGTTATGTTTGATAACATGTATTAAAATGCAACTTTTGAGAAAAATAAATAAAAATTAAAATTAAAAAAAAATAAAATAAAACTAGGCAGAATTTAAAGCATATTTTATTTGTTGGAAGAATAAATATAGTCAGAGTTTTCATGTACATAATGTCTTTTAAGGAATGTCTGTGAATAAGTCCTCTGAATAAACAAATAAATATGATGTGATATGACATAGGATGGATTTGTAGTTGAGTATTTTACAAGATGTGGTTTGTTGATACTTGGTTAAAAAGTACAGGGTGACATTTAATTATTGAATATGAAGCAAAATTTACATCAATTTGATTAAGTAATTATTATTATTATTTTAATTTTTATATCAGTGTTATAATCTGGAAAAAAAATGGGAGATAAGAAGTCGCTACTTATCAAAAAGATGCAAGATGACCTTGGGGCCAAATTGAAGAATCAAATTATAACTATGGAAAAAATAAAGCAAAGCAAAAGAAGAAAAAAAAAGTGTGTGTTAGAATAAAAGTAAAAATTTAGCTATGCATATTTTATACCTTTAAAATATGAATATATTTACTATAACCAAAATGTACAATATTATATAAATGTAATGTAAATTGTATTATTACATTTGAATGCTAAAATTTTTAAAATTTATGTTTTTTATTAAATGATTTTAGTAAGACCAAGGATAATCTACAAATCATATGAATTCCATTTGAACTTTCCAAGCATCACTGAACATTGTATTTTTCACATTCTCATTTCCTTTTATAATTGTATTATTTTTGTTTTTATATATTCTAGCTATGTTTTATAAAATTCCTAATTTTCTTCTTTTAAAGGTAAATTGTATAAGAATTAGGTATAATTTATAATCATTTAAAATATTTTGAAAAATTGGGTAGCTAAACTGCATTTAAAATTAAAATGAAGTTGTTTGTACCACATTTATATAATATATACTGTGTGCGTGTGTGCGTGTGTGTGTGTGTTTGTGTATGTCTGTGTGTGTAAGATCTGGATTTTTACCAAGAAGTCAGAAGAAGATTTGGGGCAAAACTTTAAGCACCTGTATATAATAATATTGTTCTTTGATAATCAGTATTTTAAGAGACTAGCTATTTCTGTGGTTCCATGTAGGAGGTTTTAAAAATTTGACTGGAATTAAGCCAAGTTATACTAACTGGAAGAATAATTTGTTTTTATACATTTTAAACTTTGGCATAGTTATACATCACCTGATATTTAAGTAGTGAATACTATATATTAGAAAGAAAGAAGAAATTATAGCTCCAAACCAAAGAGCAAGATTGAATACAAATCTTGAAATGTCAGAACAGGGCATAGAATAATTAACATTACATAATTAGCTACATGTATAAAACCATATGAGTTCTAATACTACCAGAAACAAATCAATAGTCAAAATTTGTTTATTTAACCAGGAAAAAAATATAAATTTTATTCTTTTAAATTTGTGTTAATTTTTATGGTATATATTAGATGTTAAAGTAAATTCAATAATTTTGGAAATTAATTTGTTTCTATTATTTCAATGTAATCAAATATTTTTTCTTCCGGTGTTCGATAGCTTACTTTAAGAACACTAAGTGCGTTAAATCTCTATCTTCTATGAACTTAAAACTACGAACATTTGGAATATAATTGCCTTTAAGTTGATAGTAAACTGAATCAAGCAATTAATTATCCAGTATTTAGCTGTACATATATCCATAAAGATTGAGATCAAATGCTTGCAATAAAAATCTTTTTTAAATTCTTTTCATTTATGTAGCATAAATGAAAATAACAGACAAATTTTACATATTTTATTTAATATTGTACTTTTTATTATTTTCTTCATTTACTGAAAAACAAAAGTATAGTCATAATAATTTTTAGGAAGCTACACTGTCTTTATAAAGCAAAAGGAGGGACAAATTATGTGGAAAAATTTATGCACGCAATGTTATTAGACTTTAGAACTGAGTTGGAAATACCATTGTGAATGTAAGAACTTCCAAATGTATCAATTAAAATTTCATGTTTTTATATATTTCTTAGCAAAAGCATTCTTGTCAGAAAGACATTTACTCATTCAAAACACTCTAGTATATAGCTTTTGGGTAAAAAATTTTGGCTGTTTCAATATCTTCATATGAAACGTGCAAGAAATGCCTCTAATACTTTATTATATCGTTAAACAGTGAAGCTTTCAGTGATTAATGAAGTCATGCTGAAAGGATTCAAAGGTCAGAGAAGAAGGGACTTTTAACTAGTCAAAGCAAAGAAAATTTGAGGGGCTAAAGAAGACTGCTGAGAGAAGTTGATCGCCATAAAATAAATAAGAGCTATCATAAGAATGTGAAAATCTAAACATAGAAAAAGTTAAGAAACTCTTCTGAAAAAGGAAACAGATTGAATTAAATTCAATAATTCTACTACCCTTGGATCATTTATTATACTAATGAAGAAAAAAGAAACTAAATGTAATTGCATAGGCAGTTTTCTTAAGATATTTTAATAGAATAACCCATATGTGGTTATCTCAGGTCAAACAAAAATATCAAATTCAATTTGCTGTAACTTTAAGTTGCTTTAAACATTATATAATCAGGTAATAAGAAAGTACAAATTTTTCTTTTTTACCAATTTCCAGTGCTTTAAAAATTGTTTTTCTTAGAATGTTACCCAGTTCTTACATCTAGAATTAGTGGAAAGAAATTTGTTTAAGAATTTAAGAACTGAAGTATGTGGGCGGCGGAACGATATTTTATTAGACAGGTTAGTAATGTTTATAACTTCAATCTGAGTGAATAGGCTAAGACAGTGATCATTTTTTTATTAAATTAAGCTACATACAGTACAAATAAAATATAATGTCCAATAGGTCCCAAGTTCCATACAAAATAGATAAATAGATGAGAAGCAACTTTTCTACTGATAACAGGTAAAAGCAATAGCCAAAAAAAAAAAAAAGAAAGAAAAAAGTAGTAAAAACGAAAACCATCGCCTCTAAATTCTCAAATTGTCACCATATACGGGCTGCGGAGCCAAAAACAAAGAGGTAAAATCTCCAAGATAGGTTTAGGCCATTATCATCCAATAGGAGAGCTAACCACCTGGAAAGTCAACATTGCCTTAAAAACAAGTTGAGCCTGCTTTTTCTGCAAATTGCTAAATGTGCCTTAATCCCTGAAGATTTGAAAGGATACTGTATTTTTCACAGTGCTTGGCAGCTAGACTGGAAAGGAAAAGAAAATTTACTTACCGCATTTACAGTTTATGGAGTAAAAACCAGTAAATATCTGGAAAAACTACATGGAGATGCAGATTCATCTTAGGATGAGCGGTACACACCAAGGAGTCACTGGGGTAACGTGAGCTTCAGCATGCATTTGTACTTAGGTTGGATAGAATTGTAGTCTACAGTAATGTTAGAGAGGCTTTCTTTCCCTTCCAATTCCCTTCCATACCACCTTCAGTCATCTCTTACAGGGACAATGAAGTATGCAATATGCGGGCTGGGATTGTGGCACAGTGGTAGCGTGCTCGCCTAGCACACGTGAGGCCCTGGGTTCGATCCTCAGCACCACATAAAAATAAAATAAAGATATTCTGTCCATCTACAACTAAAACAATAAATAAAATTTAAAATTAAAAAAAAGATTCTAAAAAAGAATATGCAATATGAGGACAAGCATATGGCCTTTATACACAAACATGTTTGTACATACACACACACAGACACAGATGTAAGTGTATGTACCTGTACACACAATTGAGGAAAAATGGTGAACAATATCAGAGTTCCCCAATCAAAACTTATTTTCCTATTTTTAAATGTTTGAGGAAGAATAATTTTATCTGAAAAAAAAAAAAAACCTATAAAACCTAAAACTATCCAATCAGTGTCCCGTGAGCTAAACATATTTGAACATATAGTACAACACTTTTTCTTTCCACATTGCATCTGAATTTATTCTCAGATATGTAATTTCTAGTATTCCCTTTGGTCTCAAAATATACATTGAATTGCTTTTCAAATAAACTTTTTTTTATATTTGTTTACTTATGAATCTAAGAACCTCCTTCTGTGAATCCCTAAACAGTTTTTGAAAAGGTTAAGTGTAAGTGTGTGTGTTGTATGAGACATTGAGGTAACAATATTAATTTGTAATCATGTCTAAAAAGAACCTGACCTTCAGTTTAGCTGGGTGTGGTAGGGTAAACCTATAAATTTAGCAGCTCTGTAAGCTGAGGCAGGAGGATCACAAGATCAAAGCCAGCCTCAGTAATTAAGGTAGGCCCTAGGCAATTTAGTGAGACCCTGTCACTAAGCAAAATGTAAAAAGGGATGTAGATGTGGCTCAATATTTAAACACCTCTGAGTTCAATCTCTGGTACCAAGAAAAGAAAAAAATAATAATAAATTAAACTAAATTAAAAGAACTCATAAAACTGAGGTGTTAAAAACCAAGATGAATTAGACACCTGACTTCTCACTGCTGGATTTTTCCTGTCAATTTTTTTTTCCTCATGTAAGCAGATTTTTAACAAAATCATAGTTTTAAAAATTTAAAAGATAACTCATAATGTAGAGTTTGGTTTTCATGAGAATCCTTGATATAGACATCTGCATGTTCTTGTTGCCAAAATAAAGAATGACAGAAATCTGGGCTCAGATTCTGAAAATGGACAATAGACAAGGAAAGAAGCCATCATGAACAAAAGGCAGCAGGTAGAAATAGATTTCAAAGATCTTTAGATGGTAAGGAAAGAATAGCTTAAGCAAAAGATTAATGCATAAGAAGAGAGGATGCTTGAAATAAAGATCTAAAGTAGATGCTTATGGTAAAATTAGGACTCAACAGCAGTGTATGCTATTTGTGACTTAGCAGATATATTTCACAACTTGGTTCAGTTCCAAGCCTTCTGTGGATAACAGTTACTACCCCCAGTTACTACACCCCATTGTATAATGCTGCCTTTTATGAGAATATTTAGTATTTAAATTTTGAAGAACATACATGAATTATTTATTCAAAATATGAACAAGTTTATAACAACAGAACTTTTTTAATATGGATTTTTATTCTGATTGTCTATAAATATAGTATCTTAATAAGATAAAGAATTTTAAAATTCACTAATAATTGTCATTATATAAATACATTGGAAGCAAATGTAAATGCCTGATAATTGGACATATACATTTGAACTTTCAAATAACAGTAAAATAATGAATTCACCTAATTAAATGTGAAATAAAAATTGAATCAAATTCTCTAGAGGAGTTGAACATTCCAGAATCTTTGTGCTTGTTGAAGATGATTGTTTCCAATGTGTATTTTTTCTTTCATGATTTTGACCCTGACTTTTAGCTATGATGATGATTGGGCTTCATCAGACTCTCTTGGAAACTAAGTTTGGCCATTTCACTAAGACTTGGCCAATATGGATGCTATGTGTTCCAAATTCAGTTGCATAACTGATCAGAATAGATATCCTGTACTTCATGTTACCCTCTGGTGGGCTGTGCTGTGGACATCTTTACCCTTGCAAATTAGGACCACAACCAGAAACCTTAGAACAGGAAGAAAGAGAGGGAAGCAAGACCACAGAAATCTTTATAAACCAACTATCTGGACTTTCACATAAAAGAAAAATAAACTCCTATTTTGTGTGAGTAAACGTATTTTATTTATTAATCCATACATAATAGTTTAATCTCTATTCCTACTGATGAAACATGTTAGTTAAGTATTAAGCCGACTGTACATGTGAAATAAATCAAAATAATAAACTTTAAGTCTGATAAGTTTAAGCAATTGACATAAACTTCAGATTTCTCATTTTTAAAATAAAGAAGACCACAACATTCTCCATAATGTTATTATAAAGATAAATGGTGTAATCTATTAAATTTTTATAATGAAGTTATTTTCAAATTGTTTCCAAACTTGAATGGCATAATTCAATTCCCTATGTTATTTTAAAAAACTTTAAATATGATTTTTAAAATAACAAAACCTCATCTTGGAGCATTTCATTTCTACAAAAATGCTCAAAATACATTTAAAGAAATAATCTTTTAAATACTACTCAGGAGGAATGTTAACAATTTTTGTTTACATCTTTAACATTTTGAAGATCTTTAGGTAAAAAAATACACACACACACATATATATAATTCCCTAACAATTTATGGAATATAATGTAAGGCTATTTATAAATTCTTCTTCATAGACTTTAGATATTTTCAAAATACATATTCCAGTGGTATTAGACCTTTGGCTACTATTTTCTTAAATAATGCTGTAAATTATTATTTGAAATATCTTTGTATATAAAAGTGTTTAAATTGGTTCTGATTATTGCTTAGGATAAATTTCTATCAAAGGAAATGCTATGTGTAAAGGGAAAAGCAGTTAGGAAAGATTTGTTTATATGTTTCCAAATTTTACTCCAATTTATACCCATACCAGTATGGTATAAGGATGTTTATTTCTTGTAGCCCATGCTGATAATGAGAATTATTTCTGAAAATTTGATAGACAAATGCCTTTTTAATTTACTGTAATTAAACTCAAAGGTAAACTTTACATAGCTAATTACAGCATTTAGTATAATCTGAACTAAATGTTCTCGTTTCCCATAAAAGTACTTGATTCAAAGTAAGATTTGATAAACTATGTTGAGTGAATCCCACAGTCTCGAAGCCAGAAAACATGATTGTTACATTTCCTTACAATCTTCAATCTCTTCAAAATGAAGCGCTGAAAACACTTAGTAGTATAAATTAAATGATTGAGTCATTAATCTTGGTAGACTTCATATGCATTATTATAAATATGAATAAAAATCATGAATAATCAAAAAACCCTTTCATGTTGTGATGTATAGATTATTTTTTAAGATCTTTAATTTATATGTTATTTATCTTTAACCTATCATTTTGGCTTTCATTTTTTAATTGATATACTATTAAACTCATTGATATTCATTAGAAAATTCTTGAACAAATATGATATAGTCAAATTATTTACTCAGAATTTATATTCCCTGTTAGCAGGATATACATTCTCTCTTTTGAATTCTTTCCATCTCAAAAATTCACAAAACTCATAGCCCTGTGTGGTCCCAAAGGCATTATTTGTTTTTTTCCACACCAAATGGAGAGAATTTGATTCAGAGTACAGTATGTTATTGATGTGCATCCCATTGATCAATTCCACATAGTCTCAGTTCTAAAGCCTAGATTCAAGCAGTTCCACAGAAAATGATCATAACTGCCACCCCTTGCCTAACACACCATTTCTTCAAGCAGAATATTGAACTTTCTGAAAGATGAATTTTAACAGGTTTATTTAATCTATGAGCTCCCAAACTTACAGTTTAAAATGCTTAACTTTCAAATCATTTACAATGAAAATTCCGTCTAAGAACAACTACCAAATTAAAGAACATTGAATTAAGTTTGGTTCCAGTATCATTAAACAGAGCATCCCAGAGCCATTAATAACAAGAACATTTCCTGAGATCAATTTTGAAACAGGGGTTCATTTACATTTCAAACTTATTTTACTCCTTTTCCCAGGTCAAATAGATGCCTATATAACTACCAGTCTGACCTTACGGAATCCCACATTGACTTATTCAGGTTGTAACCTGTTCATGATTAGATCTTTGGCACTGTTCATGATTAGATCTTTGCATTTAATCTGTGATGAGGCACTCTTTTATGGCATCTTACTAAAGTTTGTCTGAAATATTAGGATGATTCTTATGGGATAGATTATAATATTTAAAACCAGGGATAATAACAACATAATTTTCCAAAAAGTAAAATGGCAGAATTTACCACTATAAAAGATTATATTTCCAATAAAAGATAAATGATTTTATTTCTGTGTCAACATCTCCAAAAGACTTATCCATTTATGTAGCTGAAGCAATCTTTGTAAGAGTCCAATATTATCTATCTAAAATTGTGTTCAGCTAAAGAAGAAACAAAAATCATACAAAACCTGCATTTTTCTTGTATAGCAGTTATATCTATTACCTCTAACCAGCATGCAGCTAAAATATCTATTCACAGACCAATAATTTTTTTCATCCCTTGGAAATTCATTCATAAATATAGATTTGTTTTCTCATACACATCAGCCACTCTAGTTACTTATTTACAATGATAGACAAAAACAAACATTATCCAAAATGTTTTTTGAGAAATAGTGTATAGAGTGACAGCGTCCCTAGCAGTAATCCTTTACTGTGTTCAGAGTCTCCCATGAATTCCTTCTGTATATATTAGTAATGGTTTCACAGAAGAGATTCTTAGTCTGTCTCTGGGCACATTCCACAGTCCCTGTGACTGCTGGATCTCATTCTGGTGATAACCTTTTTGCACATGATTTATGTCATTCTTGAAGTTGATATAACCACTTCTGTTCAGTTCCATTTCTCTTCATATCTCTTTTCTATTGCATCAATTGCATGCAGCAGATCCTCACAATATGTCTCTGCAACCGAGGTGAGATCAGGTTGTAGCTTTAATTAAGACTACTGAATATTCATTGGTAACAGGTATTATAACCTAACTTCTAGAATATTCTCCTTCTATAGCCCAATGTGCAGTCTGTTGAGTCTACCAAATACTGAAACTCTTCTTGATAGGACAAAATTCATGTCCATCACAAGGAAGGGTCAACAATGTCTAGTAGTATATTAAGGACAATTTAAAGGAGGTCTTCAGGAAAGAAGTTAGTTCCTGCCTCCTGGATGCCAACATAGATGTCTACAAGCTCACTTGCTATACCAGGACAGGACTCTTTTCAGGAAAATCCATTTCTGTTTACCACCACACAGTGATGTCATGTCCTTTCTGGATTACATAGAACAATTATAGAACAATATAAGAATTCAACATCAATGTGTTTGGAAAAAAAGCCATAAATAGTAGTTTATATTAAAACTTTAGTCCAGTTTCTTAATTTCCCCTCTTTCACTTAGAGTGTCTACTTTACATTTTTCCTCTGATCACTTTGATCTTATATCCTATACTTACCTGTTCAAATAAGAATATAAATTAAAAATAAAAAACAGCCAAGGTATTTAGGCAAAGTGAAATATAAGTTTATACAGATTAAAGAAACATTTCTTTCTTTATATTTAATAACTTTTCATAAGAAATAGTTTATTGTTTTAATAACAATAAACTGAAAATCTGAAAATTTTCAGAAACTCTGAAAATCTGTTGTGTGTATGTGTGTGTGTATGTATATATGTATATATAATTAATTCTTTAATGTAAAAAAGTTCCAGGCATATTCAATACTAATGTATGAATATTCCCAGTATCTCCTTCTCTCACCCTTAAATGGAAAATCTATTCTGGAGTGCCTAAAACTCAGTACTACAGCTTCTACTGAAGTTCTTCTTTCTGTAAAATTTGTTAACTTCTTGAGTAGTTACTTTAATGTTTATAACATAAAACCAAGAATAAGGAAAGAATAAGTGAAGAATAAGTAATAAAAGTTATAGAATGATGGGAGTTAAAATGGAATAGGGAATCTGAAGGATTCTGAAATAAGAAAAGACAAGTAGAACCAATTGTTTATAGTCCCTATATTTAAAGAAAAATTCAGCAGATATTAATTTAGTCAGAAAATATATAAATATGTAAAACTGGTACATCTGCTTTTATAAATATAAAATAAAATTTGGAAGAAGTTCTCAATTCTAAATTGATTGAGAATCAACATTCTCCCAATATCTCAGAAGTGTATCATTATTATTGAAGGACATATTGTAGGACAGAGGCTTTCTTTCATTTTTTGAAATCATCTCAGAGTCAAAGTCATTTCTACTGAATTAGTTCAGTTTATGGTATATCTCCTTGCATTCATTGTCTTTTTTATTGCAATATTCTCAATAGATGTTCCTCTTACTTTTCTATCTCACCACCAAAACAAGTTTATTGATTACATAAAATAAAAAGAAGGTGGAGAAGTCCACCTTCCAAATATAAATTTCCTTATTGACCTTCTTCTTTCAGCTATACTGTCACCAGGCCTTTCACAATACTTTTTCTAAAAGGTATCTTTTATTCTACTTTGTCTTTCCCTTCATATATCTATGTAACTATCAGTGAACCTATATTAAGGGTCCATGTGTAAAAGAATGGTTGTTTTATTCTTTCTCTTTCTGTTTAATATTTATAATCCTTTGGCTTTCCTAGACACCCTGATCCTTGCTTCTACTTTCTGGTATTCCTACTTTGCTCTCCATAGAGTGTAAGATGAACTCTTCTACTGTGGGTTCTGAGGGGTCAAGTCTTTTCCTTCTATATTGAAGGACAAATAGCAATAGAATGCAGGAAAACAAGTTCTCTTTTCCAGTTTCTTTTAGTCAAAATAATAACACAAAAGCAAGAGGAAAGATCAGTAATCAAACACGAAAGCTGAGAAATTAAAAATATAATGAGAACATTGTCTTTAAAATGGTTTTTACATCTCTGGACCATGCCATTTGAGAGCTATACATGGCTATGTGACCTTATTCTATAAACAGCCAAATATCCTTCTTCAAGTCTGAAAAATTAATTTTATGGATATACTGGATCAGAGAGTAGGAAATCTGTGTAAATGATCTTAAGATAATTCTTGATAGCTGGCACTAAGCAAATGACAGACAACTTAAGATAGGCCAACATTAAATAAGTCTTTACGACTCTTTTTTTAAAAATATTTTATTTTTGATACTGGAGATTGAACGCAGGGGCACTTGACCCCTGAGTCACATCCCCAGCCCTATTTTTGTGTTTTATGTAGAGCAGGGTCTCACTGAGTTGCTTAGCGCCTCTCCATTGCTGAGGCTGGCTTTGAACTCGCGATTCTCCTGTCTCAGCATCCCTAAATGCTGGGATTACAGACTTGTGCCACCACGCCCGGCACTCTTTATGACTCTTAATCTGTTATCAGCTTATGAAGCCCATTCACTTTTAGATTCTCTCAATACTTTGAGGCATAAATATGCAATTCTATGTATTCATTTCCTATATTTGAAATACCAAGGATGATTTATGTGTTCCTGATCAATAATTACAGAAAATCAATAATTATAGAAAAATAATTATAGTAATCCAAATATGTTCATCATAGTGATATGTCTTATTTATTTGTTTGTTTGTTTGGGGTTTTTTTCTTTTCTTTTCTTGTTTTCTTTTTTTTTTTTTTTTTGGTACCAGGGATTGAACTCAGGGGTACTCAACCACTAAGCACATCCCCAGCCCTATTTAGTGTTTTATGTAGAGACAGGGTCCCATTGAGTTGCATAGTGCCTCGGAGTTGCTGAGGCTGGCTTTGAACTCACAATTCTCCTGTCTCAGCCTCCCAAAGTGCTAGGATTTCAGGTGTGCACCACCGTGTCCAGCTAATACGTCTTATTTAGATACATTTTTTGAATATTTAATTTGAACTACTATTCCCATTGTCATTATTTACTGATTTATAATGATATTTAAAATGTATTTACTAATTTTGAATTAGGTTACGGGTTCACAACTTGCCCTAATCAACAGGGTGGGTGTATTAGGTATGCTTGACTTAATCCAAGGTTTCTCTGGGAGCTGGTAAAATTCTGTTCCTTGATCTATTGTAAGAAGCTTTTGTTTGAATGTGTGTGTGCAATTTCTGTGGCTTTGCTCAAATGAGATGCTATCTTCTCCTTTTTTTTTATTTCTCACATTTTTACCTTTTTGAATTTATACCTGTACTAAGGAAGCACGTGAATGACACAGCCTACAAGACTACAAGACTACTTGCCTTAAGACTACAGTGCATTTTAATAAGTTGGGAAAGCACTTATTCAGATATGATGTGGAACAACCAGTTCAACCCATTTTATAATGTTTCTTTCCTGGCAGTTTCAATCTCTCAGTATAGAAAGGAAAATATTTTACTTTTGCTGTCAGAGAATAATAGGATTTAAAATAGAAGACTTCAGAGATATCAGTTCAACAGTTGAAGTACAAATAATCTTCAATGATTTTTTTTCAAATATATATCTAATTTATAGATCTGAGAGCAATTATAAGCAAAACCAACAATAAATTCTTGTTTCTTTACTACAGTAACAGATACTTTATTTCAAATAAACGTAAGACAGGTATCAGTTTATTTTCAGAACTGTTATTTTTTTTTTTTGTACCAGGGATTGGACTCAGGGATACTTGACCACGGAGCCACATCCCCAGCCCTATTTTGTATTTTATGTAGAGACAGGGTCTCACTGAGTTGCTTAGTGCCTCACCATTGCTGAGGCTGGCTTTGAACTTGGGATTCTCCTGACCCAGCCTCCCAAAGTGTTGGGATTACAGGCATGCGCCACTGTGCCCAGCTAGAACTGTTGTTTCTTGAAAACAGTTTTAGAATTCTTTTTTGAACCTTTAGTAGGTGATTTAATGTAAAACTGAAAGATGTTTCCTGAAATGCTTAGAATAACAACACTTAAAACCTTCTCTTTCCAATTTATTTGGGAGCAAAAATTCTTTAATCAGACCACTCCTTCAATGTTTGAGATACCTTTTTTAAAATTTTTTTGGCAGTACTAGCAATTGAATCCAGGGCCTCTGGCATGCTGGGCAAGAACTCTACTACTGAGCTACTCCCCCAGCCTATATATTTCACTTTATTTTGTAACATGGTCTCACTGAGTTGCCAAGTCTGGGCTTAAGCCTGGATCCTCCTGCCTCAGCCTCCTGATTAGCTGGAATTACAGGTGTGCATTACCATAACAGCCTTGATATCCTTTCTAATCCACCTCTACACAGTAAGTAGTTCTTTGTCCCTGTTCACACTATTTCAGTGGTGTGGACTTCACTAAATCCTAAAATAACAGTTCATATCTTTTTTAATGAGCAAGACTCCTTTTAGGCCAAAGCATTTTTTCAAAAGATCCATCTCTAAATATTTGAAGAAAAACAAGTTAACTAAAAAAAAATAGTAAAAGAAGAAATATATTAAAAAATAGTGTTTTCAAGACTTTTATGGTAATCTATACCATTTCTCTTAATTATATGACATTATACTAAGGGTTTTGTTTTTGTTTTCTGAAACCTAGGGCCTCACATATGTGAGGCTAGTACTCTACCACTGACATACATTGAGCTAAACTAAGGCTTTTAAAACAGCTTCCCAAGATTTTTCAGAGATATACATACTGTAGCACATTTTGTGTGAAATGGAAAATTTGAAGAAAGAAATGGGGAAGTTTGAAGAAATTCAACTGTTTTCATTGCTCTTACTAAAATTTTTTGAATTAAACAAGTAAACCAACTACCAGGCAACCAAACAAAAACACTTACATATTTTCCAAATTTACAGTACATTGAAATAAAATAAGCATCATTTTATTATGACTTTAATATGTTTAAAATTAGGAACATATATTCAAAACAACATCATTGAAATTACATTGGATGCAATCATTTCCCCACAACACTAAGTTTGAGTGTTAATACACACTGTGGTTTTAAAAGTGAGGTCTCTGGTCCAGTACATCAGCTTCACCTAGGAACCTGGAGAAATAGAAATTCTCAGACCTCCCAGCAATTACACTGAATCAAAAACCCAGGTTGTGGTTCAACTGGCTTTTAATAAGTCCCACAGCTGAGTCTGAACCACAGTATAATTCAAAGAACACTGGTGTAGAATTTAGTGCCAAGTTTTGGTTGTATTTTCACCTAAAAAAAAAAAAAGAAAGAAAGAAAAGAAAAGAAAAAACAAAACACTACTGATGGTACCAACATTAAGCCCAACTGATATTCAAGCACATAAAAATTTCCCTCTCTCTCAATCAAAAGGGTAAATCAGTAATGTAAAATCTTTCCTACTCTCATCTCCAGGGGAAAATTGCATTTCCTTTCTTTCTTAACACTTTTTCCCTAGCATTGCGTCAGAATTAACAAAATAAATTTCTTGCCCTGATCTTCCTGGTATTGCCATTCTTTGAGAACAGTGCTGTAGTAGACTGACCAATACTATCGATAGTTAAAAGGGTAATGTTTACATGACATATAGATAAACTTTTAAAAGATATTAGTTAATTCCTTATGTTCTTCATATTAATTCACCTTGATTATAAATGCTCATTTGTAATTTTCTAACTGTTGTGTATGGACTTCTCTGTCAGGAATATTAAGTTACAGGTGTTCTCTTAGATTTTGTTTACTGTAAATAACTCCCTTCTATGTGAACTTTTATTCAAATGACTAATTTCTTAATGAATCTAATTTAGATTTACTTTTTAAAATATATATATATATATATATATTTTAGGCTTACTGTGTTTTATTAATGAAAACCTATTAATTTATTTGTTTAGTCATCTTAAAGATAGCTATTCTTGGAGATCTCGAAAATTTCCCATTAATATCATCTATTTCACCACTCGTTTTCAGGAGTAATTTTGTGTTGTAATGGTGGAAACTGTTGGCTGTTTTACTATGGAGCACAATTTTTCACATCTTGGAATTGCTCTCTGGGATCACTTCCACTGAGATATTCTGAGGGCAATGATCATTTTAATTTGGCTACTCCTTTGATATGTTAGACCCATTCCAAACATACTTGCCGCAGCGATTCTGTCTCTGGGTTCACCTTATTTTCATGATACATTCACTGAATAAATTCACAGTCATCCTTCCTCATCTTTTTTTTGAAGTTATTTTGTTTTCTTTGTTTCTTTCCTTTTCTCCTTCTATAATAACCTATTCAAAGATAAAAAGTTTTGAGGATGTTTCTTTTACTCTGGTGCTCTTTGCTGTCATTCCAGATGGCATATTATAGTTCCTGCCTGCAGTGACACTGGGGACATGTCAACCTAATCACAAAGCCTATGGGCATCTGGGTTCACTTCCTGAACTTGGCTGTGCACAGGTCTTTCTGCTTCATTAGGACAACAGCTTCCTACAATCTGTAGTCTGATTGTTGGAAATGGTTGTTTTATTTTTTTACCAGAGATTCTTTTCACCATGAGAATGTGTTCTAGTACACTTTTGGGTCCAATTCTACCTTTAAAGAAATTTATTTCCTTTGCTGTAAGATGCCAGCTTGTGAGTTATCATTGGCTGCTCCCTGATCCCCAAATTGGCAGTCTCTCTGCTCAACCCTGCTTCCCACTTTTCACTTCTGTTGCTTCTTCAGCTCATCTATATGTTTATATGGCTGCATTATCTGATTTTCTGTTTGTACTTCATCTATTATTGCAAGTGTTTGACCCCATGGAGGTACATCAAAGGAAAAAAATTGAGAACATCTTGGAACCATGGCACCTTCAATTTCAAATTTGAATCATGATTTTCTATGGAAAAATCATGGACTTTGGACACTAAATCCCTAAATTAATGCTTATGCACAGCAGCAAGCTGTAGGAGATGAAGCAGAAGCCAAGCTGACACTTGAACTATGGAGATATTCAGGCCTTTGGAGAACAAGCAGGGCTAAAGCAGCACAGGGGACCATCTGCTGTGTGGTCAAGAAAGCCACAACAGCAACAACTACAGTTAATGACTGTAGTCTAATCTCTCAAAGCTAATTTAAGATGTGCTATAGAGATATGAAACAAGGAACTAATAAAAATTGCTATACATAAGTAGTGCAGCTGCCAAGATAATTATATGGTCCTTCTTCAGTCATGACGATATATTCCCCTGTCCCATGAGGCAGCACAATCCATAGGTAAGGTCAAGACACTGGCAATAGATTGAGCCTTACAGTTATGTTACTTCATGCTCTTGCTGTCATTGCAGCTGGTGTCACTGAGCTCAACTGTGGTGCCCCTTGTTCTGTCTTAGTTAAAACTTTGTATTTTCAGTAAATATCTACAAAATTATCAATTTCTAAATATATCCCTTAGAACAGAAATTTTAAAACTGGTGCAATACTTGAGGACTTGTATACAGTTTATCTTTGTAAAAGACTGCCAGGAAATTTGAAACCATTACCAATAAACCTATCTGACAAAGTTGAATAGATAATATTTTAAGATTGATTCAGAGAAAGCATTCGATATTTTCAGTTCAAATGTTTCTATAAACAACATATTTTAACTAGTATTGTGCTAAAATGGATTTCTTTGTGCTACAGTTTCATGTTTGAGGTAACAACAAAAGCAGTTTCCAGGATATTGATTCTAAAAATAAAATATATACAAGAGGATATTTTTGAAACATATAATTATCTTAATTAACAATTTTATCTTTTGTACATTATACATCTGTATTTGGTAAATCTTAGAAATCTCTCTACATATGTCCCAGTATCTTCATCCATGTTAAATTACTTGAATAGCAAAATCTGGAAAAAAAATTAGATCTATTGTCATTTTTTTCAGGTCTCATAGCTACTAGTTCTTATTATGGGAATTAGCTCATCAACTATATTCTCGAAGTATGAATTTCAGTGTGATTTCTTCAGCTCAATATACAGTATATGTCTTTAAAAAGTAACCTTTACTTCTCCACAATACAAAATTATTCTTACAATGAATATACTTTAAATTTTGAAGAAAAGGATAGTCATGTGAATGAAAGCACATTAAAGTGATTCACTCTTACTTCTTCCAGAATGCTAAACCAGAAAGGATTTATACTACAAACTCATGTGCTTCCAGGATGAAGCAGGTTATACAATTGAGAATGATAGGACACCTTTTACTTTTCAATTAAAATTATTAAATTAATCAATTAATTAATTTTTAAAAGGCCAAGGAATGTGGCTTAGTGGTAGAGCCTTTGCTTGGCATGGAAAAGTCCCAGGTTTCCCTTGCCTGTACCGCAAAAACAAAAACCAACAGCTAACAAATGAAGAAACTTTTAGCAAATTGGGAAGTGCTATAAAACCAGAAGGCATTGAAAAGTTCTGATACATGTGTGGACAAAATAAAACAAACTTATAGGCATTTTTTCCTTCCATAGCCTGCTGATTTTTCCTGACTTTTATCAAAACTTTTGGTTTTGGATGTTTTTATATTTGCTTTCATTAAAAATTGGTAATGACCTAAGATAATAGAAGAACAATTTATATTATCTAATCTCATGCTTGTAATCTAGTTAATATAACTCTCCCAATTTCAGGTTATTGATTTTCTTTAAAGTCTAACAGACTTCTTCAAGACAATATAATGTGGTTCTTTAATCCTCCATTTTAATTAATATATGTCTTTGGTAATATTTCCAAATTTTATTAAGCTTTATAAATGGTTTAGATGTATTTATTGCTTAGCCATGGTAAACAATCAAGCATATGCACTTTTTTCTTTCTGATAGTATGTTGTTTTCATAATAAGCCAGTATATATGTTTAGG
This sequence comes from Geosciurus inauris, assembly GCA_004024805.1. Lineage (NCBI taxonomy): Eukaryota > Metazoa > Chordata > Mammalia > Rodentia > Sciuridae > Geosciurus > Geosciurus inauris. The sequence goes on from PVHX01006072.1 coordinate 17,547, forward strand.
AGGAAACACCCAAGTTATAGTGCTTAAATATGTAGTCTATAGAACCTTAATCAAAAAGTCTATTTTTTACAGCTATATATGGGTGCATTTTTATAGCTAACATCTCAAATTAAATAAATATCCCCTAAATCAAGTGTTTCTCTAATGTGGATATAGAAGAGCTTCTTATATGTCAAGAGAACTAGATCATAGTTTTTGCCATTTTTGCATTTAGCATCGTATCTCATGGTTTACAATGTTAATGTATACCAATTTTGCCACGCAAGAGTCTCATTGTGACAGGAGCCTGCCTTGGGTATGTGCAAGAGGAGGCTGTTCCTGAGAAATGATGCCACCTCAAGGCCAGTCCACAGTGGACATTGACCCAGAAGGACAGCCTACACTTAAGTTTTCTCTCCTAGAAAACCACCAACCCTGGAGAGTGTAGAGGTCTCTAGAGCCCCTCTCCAGGTGCAATTTCCCCAAAATTACCCTTGATGGGACTTTGCTTGTGAACTTTTCTCTGTTGTTACTGACTTGGCCTCTTTCCTGTTTCAGCCCCCTCTCTTCGCTCCTTCCCAAAGTTTTCCTAAAAGACTTCTTAAACACTAGACTTACTTAATTTCTTATTTTAATTTGGGAATCTGGGGAAGTCAATCAAAAACAGTGAAAAAGAAAGCCTATGTACAAGGCATGGGTAACAAATTTCAGAAATAGCATATCTAATTGAGTTTCTTTTTGCATCATTCGATGTTTTTTTCAATTCAGGCTCTACGAAAACAATTAAAGTGAATGTATCAGCTACTTCAAATTTGATTATGAGATTAGTTAATCATTTTTACATAAAAAGTATTAATACTATTACTGGGAGACTTATTTTAATTCATCGGGAGTATATTCATTGTGGGTAGGAAGGCCCTAATGATTACGAATATGTGTTAAACAATTTTTTTAAACTAGAGTGTTTCTAATGAGTAGAACAATATTTAAGGTTAATGTTAAAAAACAGCAATTGCAGTGCCTCTAATCCCAGCTACTCTGAAAGCTAAGGCAGGAGAATGGCAAGTTCAAGGCATGCCTGGGCAAATTAATGAGACTGTCTCAAAAAATAATAAGACAATATATATGTTTAGGATGCAACTAAAGTTATAATGCCTAAATATGTGGCCTGGGGATGTAGGTAAGTGGTAGAATGCTTCTGGGTTCAGTCCCCAGTACCACTAAGGAAGAAAAAGAAAACAATTGTAAGTAATAAACAGAACATATAAAATAATTTTAATAATATCATGTTAAATAAGGCAATGCTTATTTTTTGTTTCAACAAGATATCTATAGAAGCTGAGAAGTCTGCTATCTTTATATCCTTTCAAGAAAATTTTGCTGGGAATCATACAGTTCCTTACAGCCTCCAGTTGCAAAATTCAGGACAAGACAATATTGTGTGCAATTTTATGCTGATAGAGGAAAGCGATGGTATTAAATTTCAGGTTATTTCCATCTAAGGAGAATGTGAGCTCTACTTAGAGCCAGTCTTTGTTCTGGAATCTTCCAGTTGACCAGGCTGAGAAATTCTCAGAGTGCACTGGAGATTGAGGATCCTCATAGCAAATCCCTTCTCCTTCCAGGTTTGTGTTCATAGGTTGCACTCCTACCTTGCACTCCAAAAGTTTTCTTTGCCCACATCTGTACCCTTTCCTCTTCAGTTTCAGGTATTTCCACCTCAAAAAGCTTTTGTATTTCTAATTCCTTCTCGTATACTCCAAATTGTCAAAATAATCATATTCAATTTGATTGGAGCTACTTTTACGCACAAGTCAAGTTTCACATGTAATGAATTCCTTTCCTTTCTCCCCTTACTCTTTATTCTACTAAAGAAAGTTAATGCTAAGTCAAACACTAGTAGCAACTCTTTGAGGGTATTGCTAATTTCATATAAATAAACATGGATCCAGAAATTGTGGTGAAATTCCTGACATAGTCTTACTATGCTCTGACTGATACCAAGTCAGTAAGTATATCATTTTCAAAAATAAGAAAACTGAACATTACAGCATGACAGCATCTACACATAGAATCCGCAGAGACTTTGATTGCATTGGACTCAGGAAGCACTTCTTTCTGTCCTATAAAAGAATGAATGTGGTTTTTAGATATGCCCTACAATAAGATTTTGAAAAAGCTGGGAAAGCATCAAAATTTCAAGCAATCAAGCTATATATGGTAAGAATTTACTTCTTAAGAGTTTTTATCTTAATAAATCTTATGCTAAACATTGAAATTCATAATAAATTCATTTTCAAGTAATGAACAGATGATTTTAGAAAAGGAGGATGTCACTCATATGGACGGTTTTAGCTAAAAGGTTTTGTAAAAAAGTATTTTATGAATATAGTAACACAAATATTTCTACATCACCATTTTAGTAGTGCTATCAAATATTTATTATTTATATTAATTAAAGTAACAAAAGTATTCTTCATTAAGATAAATATTATTAGTCCTCAGTAGAGCATTTGTTATAATAGGCAAAAAATTACACACAAGTAGCATTTATAATGGCAAAACATAAGTGGATTTTTCTTTCTGGTCAAAACTAGTCAAGAATATTGGATATTGATGCCAATTCTATTAATTCAGCATCACTGGGGAGATTTTAAACAACCCAACAGGTCAAATCAAAGAAATGAGGGACTGGTTATAGAGTACTTGCCTAGTGGGTGAGAGTTTCAGGGTTTGATTCCTAACAACACACACACACACACATACACACACATGTACACACAAAGAAATTACAAATGTTTTAAAATTGGTTCTAATTAGTTATACATGACAGTAGAATGCATTTTGATACACCATACATAAAGGGAGTATAACTTCTCATTCTTCTGGCTGTATATGATGTAGAAACACACTGTTCATGTAGTCATATATGCACATAGGGCAATAAAGCATGAGTTTATTCTGCTACCCTTCCTACTTCCATATCCCCTCCATTTCCTTAACTCCCTTCTGCCTAATCAAAAGTACCTCTAGTTTTCCCCAGTTGCTCTCTGCCCCCTCAAATCAGAGAAAACATTCAGCCTTTGGTTTTGGGGACTGGCTTATTTCGTTTAGCATGATATTTTCCAGTTCCATGCATTTACTAGCAAATGCCATCATTCATTCTTCTTTAGGGCTGAGTAATATTCCATTATGTATTTATACCATATTTTCTTTATCCATTCATCTGTAGAGGGCATCTAGATTGGTTCTATAGTTTGGCCATTGTGAATTGAGTTGCTATAAACACTGATGTGGCTACATCACTATAGTATGTTGATTTTAATTACTTTGGTTATAAACCAAGGAGTAAGATAGCTTGGTCAAATAGTGGTTCCATTCCAAGTTTTCTGAGGAATATCCATACTGCTTTCCATAATAATTGCAGTATCCCAGAGCTTTGGATATGTTGTATCAGTGTTCTAGTTTTCCTCTAAGTATTTTTTTAAATTTCATCCCTGATATCCTCTGCTATTCATTTGTCATTCAGTGGTGTTTTATTTATTATCCAGGTATTGGAGTAGCTTCCGTTTGTTTTTTATTTTATCATGGATTTCTAATTTCATTCCATTATGATCTGATAGAATGCAGGGTAATATCTCTATTTGTATTTGCTAGGAGTTGCTTTGTGGCACAAGATATACTCTATTTTAGAAAGGGATACATGTGCTGCTGAGAAGAAAGTGTATTCACTCATTGATAGACTAAGTATACTATATATGTTCTTTAATCCAAATTATTAATTGTATTATTGAGTTCTATACTTTCTTTGTTTAGTTTTTATTTGGAAGATCTATCCAGTAGTGACAGAGGTGTCTGAAGGTCACCCAGTATTATTGTGTTGTATTTAAATCTTGAGACTGAGAAGGATTTGTTTGATGTACATAGATGGCCCATTGTTTGGAGCATAAACATTTGTGATTGTTCTGTCTTGTTGATGTATGAGTCCCTTAAGCAGTATCAAATATCCTTTTTTGTCCCTTCTGACTAACTTTGGCTTGGATTCCACTTTATCTGATATAAAGATGGAAATCTCTGCTTGTTTATGTGGTCATGTGAGTGGTATATTTTTCTCTGATCCTTTCACCTTCAGTCTGTGGATATCTTTGCCTATTGAGGTGAGTCTCTTGGAGACAGCATACTGTTGGGTTGTTTTCTAATCCAATCTGCCAGTCTGTGTCTTTTCATTGATGAATTTAGGCCATTAACATTCAAGATTATTATTCAGCAATTGTTTGTATTCCTGGTCATTTTGGTTTATTTCTGATTTTTAATTTGACTTAGTTTCTCCTTTGATTGTCTTTTCCTTTAATGTAGTTTCTCCCTTTGTTGGTTTTAAACTTTCATTTTTTTTTCATTTTCTCCTCATGGAATATTTTGCTGAGAATGTTCTATAGTGCAGACTTTCTAGTTGTGAATTCTTTAACTTTTGTTTATTGTGGAAGGTTTTTATTTCATCTTCAAGTCTGAAGCTTAATTTCACTGGATGTAAAATTCTTGGTTGGCATACATTTTTTTTTATTTTTTTCCCAGAGCATGGTATACATTGTTCTAGGCCCTCCCAGCTTTGAGGGTCAGGGTTGAGAAATCAGCTGAGATCTGAATTGATTTCTCTCTGTATGTAATCTCTTGTGGCCTCTAAAATTCTATCCTTACTCTGTAGGCTAGGCACATTTACTATAATGTACCTTGGTGTGGGTCTGCTGTAATTTTGTACATTTGGTGTCCTATAAGCCTCTTGTGTTTGAGTTTCCATTTTATTCTTCAGGCTTGGGAAATTTTCTTTTTCTTTTTTCTTTTTTTGGTACCAGAGATTGAACTCAGGGGCACTGGACCACTGAGCCACATCCTCAGCCCTATTTTGTGTTTTATGTAGAGACAGGGTCTCACTGAGTTGCGCCTTGCCATTGCTGAGGCCGGCTTTGAACTCGCAATTCTCCTGTCTCAGCCTCCCTCAAGCCTGCTGGGATTACAGGCTTGCACCACTGCGCCCGGCTGGGAAATTTTCTGATATTATTTTACTGAAAAGATTGTACATTCCTTTGGTTTTTATCTCCAAGCCTTCCTATTCTTGGACAATCTGTTCATGGTTTCTTACCATCTTCTCTGTGTGGTCAACGTTATTTTCAATATTATATACTTTATCTTCATTACCTGAGGTTCTGTTTTCCAAGTGGTCTCGTGTGTTGCTGATACTTTTCATTGAATTTTTAATTTGGTTTATTGATTTCTACATTTCAAGGATTTCTTCTTGATTTCTTTTTTTTTGTTGTTTGTCTTTTTTTTTTTTTTTTTTTGGTTTTGGCAGAAACATTTACTTTTAAAAATCAATTTTATTTGTATCATTCCTAAAACACCAACTCTGGTTTTTTAATTTGCAGGGTTTGCAGCTCTTATGTGTTAAATTTTTGTGTCTGGTACTGGGGGCATTATTGATCTCAGACCACAGTTCTGCTCACACCAAAGGTTAAAGAGTTAATTGATCACTCATATAACTCTTAGTATAGACTGTCACATTGCTCTTGGCACATAGATGAGAACATACTCTGTGCCACCTTGTCAATGTACAACTCTGTGTGTGTGTGTGTGTGTGTGTGTGTGTGTGTGGTTTTTGTCCTGAATTCAAGTTAGAAACCAACTTTTACACAATTTACAGTTCTTTTTCATGGGTTCAATAAATAACAATAAGGGTGACATTTAGATAACTCCAGTACCTTTGCCCTCTGGGTACCCATCAGTGATGTTCATACTTAATGGCAATTTGTTTTCTTTTTTTAAAATTTGTTTATTCTACTTAGCTATACATGATAGCAGAATGCATTTTGATTCATTGTACACAAATGGAGCACAATTTTTCATTTCTCTGGTTGTACATGATATAGAACCACATCATATATTCAATCATACATGAAGCTAGGGCTATGAAGTCCATCTCATTCCACCATCTTTACTGTCCTCATGCCCTCTCCTCCCTTCCTCCTCTTTGACCAAAGTTCCTTCATTCTTCCCTTGTCCTTTCCTACATTATGGATCAGCATCCACTTATCAGAGAGAACATTTGGCCTTTGTTTTTTTGGGATGGCTTACTTTGCTTAGCAAGGTATTCTCCAACTCCATCCATTTACCTGCAAATGTCATAATTTTATTCTGTTTTATTGCTGAGCAATATTCCAATGTGTATATATACCAAGTTTCTTCATCTATTCATCTATCGAAGGGCGTCTAGGTTGGTTCCACAGTTTAGTTATTGTGAATTGAGCTGCTATAAACATTGAAGTGGCTGTGTCACTGTAGTATGTTGTTTTTAAGTCCTTTGGGTATAGACTAAGGAGGGGGAGACCTGGGTCAAATGATGGTTCCATTCCAAGTTTTCTAAGGAATCTCCATACTGCTTTCCAAATTAGTTGTACCAATTTGCAGTCCCACCAGCAATGTATGAGCATACCTTTTCCCCCATAATCTCGCCAACACTTATTTTTGTTTGTATTCTTGATAAATGGCATTCTGACTGGCATGAGATAGTTTCTTAGAGTAGTTTTAATTTGCATTTCTCTAATTGCCAGAGATGCTGAACATTTTTTTCATATGTCTGTTGATCAATTGCATATCATCTTCTGAGAAGTGTCTGTTCAGCTCCTTAGTCTATTTATTTATTGGGTTGTTTGTTTTTTTGGTGTTAAGTTTTTTGAGTTCTTTATATATACTGGAGATTAGTGCTCTATCAGATGTGTGTGTGGCAAAAGTTTATTCCCAGAATGTAGGCTCTGTTCACTTCATTGATTGTTTTTTTTGCTGAGAAGAAGCTTATTTGTTTGAATCCATTCAATTTATTGATTTTACTTTTTGTGCTCTAGGAGTCTTGTTAAGGAAGTAAGGTCCTAATTCGACATGATGAAGATATGGGCCTACTTTTTCTTCTATTAGGCGTAGGGTCTCTGGTCTAATTCCCAGGTCCTTGATCCACTTTTAGTTGAATTTTGTGCATGATAAGAGATAGGGGTTTAGTTCCATTTTACTTCATATGGATTTCTAGTTTTCCCAGCATCATTTGTTGAAAAGGCTATCTTTTTTCAAATGTATGTGTTTGGCACCTTTGTCTAATATAAGATAACTGTATTTCAGTGGGTTTGTCTCTGTGTCTTCTATTCTGTACCATTGATCCACGTGTCTATTTTGGTGCCAGTACCATGCCATTTTTGTTACTAAAGCTCTGCAGTATAGTTTAAGGTATGGTATTGTGATGTCTCCTACTTCACTCTTCTTGATAAGAAATGCTTTGGCTATTCTGGGTCTCTTATTCTTCTAAATGAATTTCATGATTGCCTTTTCTATTTCTATAAGGAATGATGTTGAGATTTTAATTGGAATTGCATTAAATGTATATAGTGCTTTGGTTAATATGGCCATTTTGACAATATTGATTCTACCTATCCAAGAGCATGGGAGACTTTTCCATCCTCTAAGGTTTTGTTCGATTCCTTTCTTTAGTGTCCTGTAGTTTTCATTGTAGAGATTTTTCACCTCTTTTGTTAAATCAATTCCCAAGTATTTAATTTTTTGGGGTTTTTTTTTTGAAGCTATTATGAATGGGATAGTTTTCCTAATTTCTATTCCAGAGTGTTTATCTGATGTATAGAAATTCAATTGATTTATGAGTGTTTATTTTATATCCTACTACTTTGCTGAATTCATTTATTAATTTTAGAATTTTTCTGGTGGAATTTTTTGGATCCTCTAAGTATAGAATCATGTCATTGGCAAATAATGATAGTTTGAGTTCTGCTTTTGAATGTCAAAGTCAAACTTGTTGCTATTTCTTTATTGGTTAAAAATACACTAAGACTATCATTTCTGGTTTTATTCAAGAATTAACTTGTTTTATATTTATTATATAAGAAGTCAACAATATATCCCCTTAAATTTATTTCATTTTAGGAAGTCTGCCCTCCTTTATTTTTCTTTTCCAGCCTTTTCTAGTTTCCATAGCTAAGTTTAATTGCTTGAAGTGTGTAGAAATAATGTTAATTTTTATAGTCTATCACTTTAAATTCATTGGAACTTCTAAGTATCATAAGCTGTAAAAAGCAAGGAAAAAGAAAACAAAGAATGAATTATTTTCCTGTATATACTGAAATGCTACAAATAGGATTTTAAGGATGAACAAAAACTTAGCTGTTATCTGGTCAAAACATCTTTCCATGACACATCTGAGATCTGTAGAGGTGCCTTTTTCAATTTTTCTGAGCTGACTCTTGGCTGACATAGATCTAATCCATGATCCATTTCCTCACTTCATTTCCATTCACATTCAATTATTTCCTGTCCTTTGCTTTTGTCCTTCTACAGTGAAGTGTCTTGGTGATTTTTGCCTGTTTTGCTCTAATTATTTCTGGCTATCCCCAATCATCTGAAAAATTAAAATTAATATTTTGAAATTTACTTCCTTCATATTGAGAGATTTTTGTTTTATTTACTAAGATTATTAATAGTATTCTGGATTTGGATATGCTTTACAAAGAGCATATCCAAATTTTGACTCTCTGATGAGGCAGTATGCATTTAGGTTTTTAGGGTATTTTTCTTTTTTTTTTTTCAGCTCATTTTTATTGGTGCATTATAGCTGTATGTAACAATGGGATGTGTTGTTACATAGTTGTACATGCACACAATATAACAATATAATTTGCCAGTATCACTCCTCCACTTCCCCCTATGCCATCCCTCCTTTACTGATCTTCCTTTGATTTTTAGGAGATCCACACTCCATCACCTTTTTTCTCTCTAGATGAGACATATGAAAGAAAACATATGACCCTTAACCTTCTGAGTTTGTCTTATTTCACTTAACACAATGGTCACTAGTTCTATCCATTTTCTTGCAAGTGACATAATTTTATTTTTCTTTATGGCCAAATAAAATTCTATTCTTTGTCTGTTTGTCTGTTGATGGATAGCTAGTCTGGTTCCTTAGTTTTGCTATTCTTATTTGTGCTGCTATAAACATGCATATCATTTATAATTGCACATAAGGAATTAACTGCTAAGAAATTAACATCAAAATATTACTGAGAGGTATTGCAGTAACCAGCCTTAAAGGACATATTATTTAATGGGGGCTTAAAATAGCAGAGATCAATATAAGGTAAATAACATATGGGAGGGAAAATATACAAAGCACAATAGCAAGAGGTGAGAAAAATGAATCCTGTAGAAAGATTGGTTATTTTGTACATGCTGGTTTTGATAAATTACTGTTTACTTGTTATAGTAAATCATCAAGGTTTTAATTGCAATAGCATTTTCCCAGACAGGTCAGTATGCCTTTCTGGAAGTATGCCTTTCTCAAATTATCCTTTAGTGTTTTTTCTGTTGTTGTCTTTGTGTGTGTGTGTGTGTTTCCCATCCATAAAGCACAGAGATAGTTCTTGAATATCAACTAGCCATATATGGAAGTCCTCTGTTATGGATATTCATTCACATTACACAAGCTACAATTGAGATTCCGAGGGAAACCCTACAATATTTATGAAAAAAAGATGTTGATTTTAAAAGTGGTCAGTCAAAAAGAGCTACAGTAAACACACTATGTCCTTCTGAAACCCACTCTAAGTTACAATCTATGACATTCTGCCAAATGCCTTATAACTAAAAGCACAGAGCAAAGGATTATGAAACTAATGTACATATCAGAGGATTAAAACTCCAGTTAAATAACGTAGCTAATCAATGAACAAATTGATTTAATTCAATAAAAAATCAAAAAGTAATGCCAAAAAATTTAACATATCATTATTATTTTAGAAGCATCATCAGAACAAATAGAGATTTAATTATGAATTAATTAACATGGGCTACATTTTGTATTGAGAGTTTGCTTAGTACTAAAAGAGAATCTAGCAAAATCCTACAGGAGCTGTGAAATGATTCTCTTCATCATTCTTCAAAGGAAATTTAATAGGTTTGTCATAATTTTAGAAGTTCCATATATATACCAAGTAATTCTGTAATTGACAGAACAAAAAAAGAAAAATTTGTATCAACAGATACTAGGTTGTTTTAAAAAATTACATGATTGATATAAATCATTCCAATGTACTTATAAAGGTATGCTTATTTTATATTAGATAAAAAATTGTAGATTGCAAACTGTGCACGCTTACCATAATATTTCACGTGGGAAAGCCAACAGATAGGATTTCTTGGAAATATTTACTACTATGATGCAAAACAGTTATGTGCAAACTGCAAGGTCCCTAAAATAACAGACAGAAAGATTTCACTGTCTGATTAAATGTGCAAAAAATAGAATTTTCCAGAGTTTATAACACAGAATAATCACCACAGGCTCCTCCTCCATGTCTTGCTTCTCTGTGTGACAGTTTGACTTCTTTTTTCTCATTCTTACTTTCCCACAGTCCAGCCGTGTGAATGATCTTTTCAACAAGTTCTTCAAAGGCACATTGTGTACCATCGAAGGTTTTTGCATTTGCCTCTATAAATAACATGAAATGCTTTGGGGGAAATTTCAAGCTTTTATTTCTATCAACTTCATGATATTCCTTATCAATTTTTATTTCCAGCTATTGTGTTTATCATGTCATTTCTTGCACAGTATGTTTCCAATTCATTTAACCAATTATCCAGTTTAACAAAGATATTTCTTTTTGTGACTTCATACACTAATATAACACCCCACACCTCCCTTGACCTGCAGTATCATATCGATGCTACAAGTTCTGAATCAAAAGTGTCATCTGTGAACCTCAAAAGCAGAATGTATTTGTCCACCCCAATCTTGCTGATAATGAGGATCTTCAGAGCTGTCAATGTATTTTCGTCCATGCTGAGATTGCTTTATCCACAGCCCAGGTGGCCACCCCCAGTTTCTTCTCAACCCTTCACCTTGGAGAACTGCCCATGCATGCCCATCAGTGGAAGGTTGCCCCATTATTTAAAGATTGTAATTGAAATTACATTTGAAGAGACAATACCATCAACATCTTTATCTATCTATATTGATGCAAACTATTTTTGAAAATCTTAAGTTGGCCAAATATATAGTTATTTTTTTCTGCATTTCACTAATTAGTGACATTTTAAAATATTGAATGATTCATTAGCAATTTCCTTTTGTGTATATTCAAAAATCCTAAGAAAATTAATAAATAAAAAGAACAGCATGATTTTTTCTCACTTTGTAACTTCCTTTTCTCATTTTCTGTTATTCTTCCAATTAATCATTATGACTACAGTGACTTTTTCTATGTGCACATAAAGAGGTATGTATAACTTTCTCATGCCAAAATTTAATAATAAATTATACAAAACCTCTATCCTATTATTTCCTATATATCTTCCTAATATCTCATCCTTTTCTAATAATGCATTTATTTGCAAATAAGATCTTTACAATTTACTCTAACTCATTCAATTTTTACATCATGTCTTTTCCTTTCTAGTTTTTTTTTTCTAGAGAAATAAACAGTTCTAATAAAATTTTCTAAGAAAGTAAATAAATATCCATAAGTATTGTAAGGAAAAAATGTAATATGTTTTCCTCACCCATCTCAAGGTTTATAACTGAAGCCCCTACATGAAAAGACAGAAAAACAAGATAAAAAGCATACAAATTTATTTCATGTAAGTTATACATAACACAGGAGCCTCCAGACAGGAACAACCAAAGAAATAGATGGCTCAAAGAAATCTAAGCATAAAAATGCCTGAAGTGCAGACAGTAGCGCAGAAACCTGACTGCGTGATCTAATGTCAATAAATTGAGAAAAAGTAGTGAAGATTGCTTGTTCAGACTTTATCCATGTTCCTCTATCTTCAGAGATAAAGTTATTCCCTTCATTCAGTTCTAGGGAGCAAACGAAAGTCTTATGATCTACTGTGATAGAAGGGGAGAGAATTCTTCTATGACCTGCTTCCGGAGGTGAAGTCTGGGAATTGGTTAGAGAGAACTTTTGGGATCTGCTTTTGTCTTCAGATGCCATTTTTGGGGGCAGTGTGCCCTGTACCTGTCCTCACTGTTAATTTTCTTTCAATAAGTGATACATCAAATCATAACTTTTCAAAATTAATATTTATTGATTTGTTTAAAGTTTTAGCATATGACAGAAAATAAATAATTACGGTGGAACAGAGATAAGCAAATGGACTTCCCCTACCTAGAAGTAAAAACTGTTCCACTAAAGAAAGAAGGATAATCTTCATAAGAAGTATATAGACATCACGTGATTAAAAATAAATAGCTACATTTAGGAATGAGATTAAAAATCTCCATATACACATTACCTAAGCAGCCCAGGTTATTGAGTATATAAAACAATAATAGGTTGGAGGACAATGTTTACTAAATTAAAATACACATGAAGGAAAGAATTATTTTTGAAGCATTTGAAATTAACAAAGAAAATATAAAATATGGATGTGAAATTTAAATCTTCAGAATATATTGGCACTTCATAAAAATACTATAATAAAAGAATAACTACTTAACGGGTTCCAATTTGTCACATAAATAGACTCAAAAAAGCCTTTCCGAATTTAGAAGATAAAGAAATGATCAGAGAGAGATTAGTAATTTAAGTGATCACAGAAAGAGAAAGAATGAGAAGAGAGGAAAAAAGAGAGAAGGGGAGAAGAGGAGGGGGAGGGTAATTTGGAAGGAAAGAAGAGTGGAGGAAAGAAGAGGAATACATCTCAAATTACAGGTCCAAGAGATTAAATATATTTATAATTGAATAATTAGAAAAAATATTTGGATACATTTTGTTAAGAATATTAAGTAATAATTTTTATTCAGAATAATCACAGTATCACCCAAACCTACACAAATAAAATAACTTGAAAAAGATCCAAACTTATGCTGGGCATGATGTCACACACCTGTAATCCCAGCAGTTCGGGAGGCTGAGGCAGGAGGATCACAAGTTCAAAGTAAGCTTCAGCAAAAGTGAGGGGCTAAGCAAATCAGTGAGACCCTGTCTCTAAATAAAACACAAAATAGAGTTGGGGATGTGGCTCAGTGGTCAAGTGCCCCTGAGTTCAATTCCTGGTACACACCTGCCCCACCCCATAACAAAACAAAACTTAAATAACTATGGAAAAAACAATCTTTCAGCTGTTTCTTATCAAAGGCCCACAACAGTCAAGGCAGCCATTTTGGTCCTTGGTTATTAGTTCTTCCTATCACAACAGAAAGATTTCTGATGCATCATACATAGTAGCAGACATGAACTTATTAGAAGAGATGGGAAAAAGGGGAAAGGGCGACAAGGGGGAGAATATGCCTTCTCAAAGAAGAATGACAGTGTGACCCTCCTGCCCCTAGTTTATAGAATCATCCCCTTACCTTCATGTACCCTCTGCTTATGTCTGTTACAGGTTACACTTTCAGTTCAACTCTTGACCTGGGGGAGAAGAATTAATAGTAATAAAGTGAGAAGAAGGGCAGGAGACTGAGTTCAGTTGCCAATGGCCAATAATTTTGTTTAGAATCTCAACATAAATACACTGTTGACTGCTAGGCAGGCACTTGTAGGGGCATGTTCATATACTTAAGGAGGTATGGGAAGCTATGGCCCATTTAAATGACTGACAAGGTGCCTTAAAAGTTCTTTGTTTCAGTAAAAGTTCTGAAACAAGGAACCAGCCAGAATGGTCAATTATCTCTGATTCATTCTTTTCAGGTGACAGGAACAGAGTGTGACAGGAACTCAGGCATCAGCCTGCTTCTAGATGTGATAAGTTTTAAGTGAATATGCAGCTGGAGGTTGTGGCACATGCTTGTAATCCCAGCTACTCAGGAGGCTGAGGAAGGAGAACCACAAGTTTGAGGTCAAACTCAGCAACTTAGTGAGAACTTATCTCAAAACACTTATCAAAATGGTGAGAATAAGACAAGTTGGCTGGTCTTTTAACTTATAATAAAATTATACAGACTTCTGCCCAGTGAAATAGCAAAGAATAGGAAATAAAAAATGCACAAATTAAGAAGGTATAATTCTTTCAACTGATATGTTTATCTTTGTAAAAAATTCCAAAGAGCAAAAGAAAACAGAATTTCCTATAAATAATAATTATTACAAAATGATGGAATACAAGGGTAATGTATAACAAAGTCAATTATTTTCTTATGCACTAGAATTAACAATGAAACATGAAATTAAAAACACAGTATTGTTTACAATAGCACCAAAATAAATAGAAGCATGCATCACTTAAGCAGGGATACATTCTGAGAAATATGCCACTGGGCACATTGTATGAATAACATAGATTTAGTTACACAAATTGAGATAGCTACAACCTCACTAGTCAATATCCACTTATGGTATTATGATTATATATATAACCTATTTCTGAATAGGCATGAATCTATCAAAATATAAACAGAATACAACTAAATAAAATGCTGAATATTGAAATAAATAGGGTAAGCAAATGGAGAAAAATTATTCTGGATTGGAAGATTCAATATTATTAAGATGTGAACTTCATAAATTCAATATTATCTCAATCAAAATCTCAGCAAGCTGTTTTAAAGGTATCACCAAATTTATTAAAAAGCTTACACAGAAAGACCTGGACTGCTCAACAACGATTAAAAATGAAAAGTAAAAGATGGGAGAGGAGGAGCATACCTATAATCCTAATGGCTCAGGAGACTGAGGCAGGAACACCTCAAGTTCAAAGCCAGCCTCAGCAACTTAGTGATGCCCTAAGTAACTTATCAAGACCCTATGCAACATAGTGAGATGCTGTTTCAAAATAAGAAATTTTAAAAAAAATTTAAAAGAGCTGGGAATATGGCTCAGTGTTGAGAAGCCCCAGGTTTCAATATCCAGTACAAAAAAATTGAAGATCCTATTTGCCTGACTTGAAGCATGTTATAAAACTGCAATAATTGTGATAGTATGACAATGATGAAATGATACATACATAGATTTTTTTAGAACAAAATAAAGAGCTCAAAAGTACATTCCCACAAATATAGTCAAATTATCTTTGGTGAAAAGAAAGAGCCATAGTAATTTAGTGGACAAGGATAATAAGTAAAACAAATGATTACAAAAAAATTACCTTCAAGCCAGGCGTGGTGGCTCAAGCCTGTAATCCCAGCACTTAGGGAGGCTGAGACAGGAAAATCATGAGTTCAAAGCCAGCCTCAGCAACAGCGAGGCACTAAGCAACTCGGTGAGACCCTGTTTCTACATAAAACACAAAATAAGGCTGGGGATGTGGCTCAGTGGTTGAGTACCCCTGAGTTTAATCCCCAGTACCGAAAAAAAAAAATATTACCTTCATAGGAAAACATCCTTTAGTGTTTCCACCTTCAATAAAAACACTATTAACATAATGAATAAACAAATATACAATAAAAAAATAATAGAAATTTTAGAAAAACCACTGAAGCAAATCTATGTGATTTTAGGTGTGGTAATGAATTTTTAGAAACAAAATTAAAAGCATGATCCATGGAGAAATTTTTTTTTTTTGTTCCTGGGATTGAACTCAGGGGTACTCCACCACTGAGCCACATTCCCAGCCCTGTTTTGTGTTTTATTTAGAGACAGGGTCTCACTGAGTTGCTTAGTGCCTCACCCTTGCTGAATGAATTCCCATTCATTGTTTATGGGGATGAAAAATGACACAGCCATATTAGAAGATATTTTAGTAGCTTTTTACCATTCTGATTATCATTTTACCATATGGTCTAACAGTCCTACTTATAGTTAATTGCCCAAATGATTTAAAAATGTATCCCTACATACAAACATGTGAAAAGACTAATCTATCTGACTCAATATAGTCTCAATCTTCTTATAAATTCATTGGAAAATCTTGCTAAGTACACTCATAATATTTGATATGGGAGAGGTGTCACCTAAGGAATACTTTTCTTAGAAAATATGTGGTTTAGCATGTTTATTAACTCACAATTTATAGTTATGTGAATTTGGCATGACTACTTGGAGACTATCATATAAACTACCTATATAAGCAAAATATAAAGTTTTATAGAAACTTGAGCATACACACAAATGACAATTTCCCTAATCATTTGACTTCAAATAGTAACTTACTCTCAAACTACTGCTGATGACCAAAACCTTCTCTAGTTTTTTCCATAGGGCTTATTATTTTCTACTATAGTATATGGTTTTATATTCATTGTCTATTGCTGGTTTCTTGTCTCTCCCCAATGAAAGAAGAGGCATCAGAACCATATTCGAGTTTTACTTCATTAACATACATCAAAACTTTTCAACAGTGATGAGTATATGATTATTACACAAAGGAATTGAATGAACAATTGTGTTCAAGGTAACTGTTATGATGCCACTGTGGAGGTACCATGGGATACATGGAAAATGAAACTATAAAGATTCTGGATGAAGTTAAGGAATTATGTTGGTCTAAGATATAGATGTACAAAGACAAATGAAAAAAGATGATAAAAAAAAAACAGAGACAGAAAGAAGAATTGATGGGAGTGTGCCTAAGGAGGGACAAAAGAGGAAAGAAGGGTAGATTATGAAATTATTTCTTCTCAAAGAACTTATAGTTCTTTTCCCTGCAATCCTTGGTTCTTATCCTTCTTGGATATTCTTCAAGAGTTCCTCTTAAACACCACACTAAGTCACACATTTTCTCAGACATTTAAAAGTGGGATTTGAAGAAATCCATTGATACCAGAAAGACCTAATGTCATAGAATGGGTTTTATGAAATCTCCTATATGTTTTCTATTTCAATAATAATGAGTTATGAAAGTAGTAAAATTATTTTGATAGCAAACAAAAATATTATTTTATTTTTAAAATAATGCATACTTAAATTTCAAGATTATAATTGTACACTTTTGGTAGCAGGGTATATGTGCATTTTTGTCATTTACACTTTACATTTCAAAAAGTTTGTCAGAAGAGGGGCCTAGGAGTTATTTAATAACACAATACTTTTAGTCTACATTAGATATAATTTGAGTTGACTGGTTTTACATTTTGACCTTGCAAAAACAATAAATTTTAATGAAGCTCTTATTTTGTGTATAGAGTTGTTCACACAGAAAAAAAAAAAAAACTAAAAAGTATAAAAAATTTACCTGGTGACATCTGTGGTACTTACTCTCAGAAGTGAATTCCCCCCCCCACACACAAAATGTCTTATGTTTACAAAATATAAACTTGTAGTATCAGTACCTTATTTATTAAAAAAGGGAAAGTAATAAAAGATTCTGAGTGATATATAGAATTTTCACATATTTTTTCCTGTTTATATAAAGATTCTAAGAGAATAACTCAAATCATAAGATATATCATGTGCTAATAGCCATTGAATACCATATCAGAAGTTTATTCTTTATTTAGTATGCAACAATTAGACTTGGAAGCTTTTCTTCTAAAATTTTTTCAACATTAAGGCAGCAAATTTATAATAATTTTTCTATGAAAAGTATATAATTACTATTGAAATGAAGCAAAACATATCAGATATATTAATACAGAATTAAGATGAATGAGAATGAAGGTCATAGCACCATGAAAATACACTAGTACAGCAAAACAACATTAAATGATTCACAATAAGTTTGAATATTGACATGTCTCCCTGGCTGTCAAGCCATGTAACCAACCTACTGGTTCCTGCCAAGAAGCAGCAAAAGGAGCATGGTGGAGCATTGGAGTGGTAGCCCAAGTGGATTGGTGCATATGGCATTGTGAAGGCCACCATACAGGCATGGTGGGCCTCAAGTGCATTGAACCAGTGCCAAAATGCACCAAGTTGCACTGACCCATCACCCTGCATAGTGCAGCTGGCACACAGTAGGGATGCCTGCTGCAGAAGTACACTCCACCAGTGCTGCATAACCCATCCAAGGACCTCAGCATCCTGTTTCCTGATCTACCACAGGAAAATGGAAATGAACACAAAGTACTGGAGGGACTGAAAATTGGTGCAACCACTATGGAAAACAGTATGGAGATTCCCTAGAAAACTTGGAATGGAACCACCATTTGACCCAGTTATCCCACTCCTTGGTATACACCCAAAGAATTTAAAATCAGAATACTAAACTGACTGACACAGCCACATCCATGTTTATAGCAACTCAATTCACAATAGCCAAGCCATGGAACCAACCTAGGGGCCCTTCAACAGATGAATGTATTAAGAAAATGTTGTATATGTTAGCTATAAAGAAGAATGAAATGATGGCATTTACCAGTAAAATGGATGGAACTGAAGACTATCATGTTAAGTGAAATAAGCCAGTTCCAAAAAAATCAAAGGCCAATTGTTCTCTCTGATGTGTGGATGCTAACCCACAACAAAGAAGGGTAGGGAAAGAGAGGAATAAAAATTCATTGGATTAATCAAAGGGGAATGAAGGGAAGAGAGGGGAATGGGTATAGGAAAGGCAATAGAATGAATCAGATATAACTTTCCTTTGCTCATGTATGAATAACAACCAGTATAACCCCACCTTATGTATACCCACAAGAATGGGATCCTAATTCAAATGGGATGTATGTACAATATGTATGTATAATATGTCAAAATACCCTCTACTGTCATATATATCTGAAAACAACAAAAATATTTTTAAAAAAGGAAAGGGAAATGGGAGAGACCTGAATGAAAGTTGGGACTCAAGAAATGACCAAAAATATTATTATATTTCCAACCCCTAAATAACATACATTTGGAACCAAATGCTATACAAACTCATAGACTAGCACGCTCAGAGGGCAAATATCCATTATTAGTCCCCTCTTCCACTGCAAGAGTTCTGTTCCTGTTTCTGTTCTTCAATAAATCCTATTGTTACACTCAACCTGGTCTGTGGAGTTCATTGTTCAAATTCACAAGACAAGAATCCTGAACTATGAAAAAGATGATGGTGAGCTGCTGGAGTCCACTGCAACATGGCCCACCATTATGAGCTGCAACATTTCTCAAGGGCAGAGTCCTGCAGCTTGTGCAGACACCACCTGTCAGCAGAAGCAGTGAGTTGAGTTTCATCTCAAAACTTCAGTTTCATCTTTTGGCAACCATGAAGGGACACTTGGGAAAGGTGAGTAAAATGTGTCAGAGACTATCCTTTTTTTCTAAAGTTCTATACTCCTTTTAGAAATATCTTTCCCTATCAAAAACACTGGGGACCTGACGGCCACCGTTCTAAAGACACAGGTAAAAAGCTTACTGTAGGAGGCTTGTTCAGTCTTCTTGGTTCCTGAGAGAGGAATGTTGGTCAAGCTCTGTTTTAGCTTCTCTCCATGGAACAAGAACCATGTTGACATACCAGAACAATTGTCCACTTATTTTTTTCACCTCCACACTGACTTGGTCCAATGTTGGAGGGCAGGCTCACTCAACGTATCTTGGATTCCAAAACAAAGTCTTAGTCTGATCCAATGTCTTTGGAAAAGAGGCATCCAAACTAATCCCCAGAGCGTGAGCAAAGTTGTCTCTGTTTCTCTACTCTCTCTCATGCACAGCACAGATCATGTAGATTCAGGTTTCTTATACCCCTCTGAACCCCAAATATTTCAATAGAACCCATGGATAAGGTTATGGAGAATTTCTAAGTTCTCAAGTGCCTTTTAAAAACCAAATGCCATGCTGTCTCTGGTGAACACCCACCCACTAGGAAAGTCCCATTCTGTGGGTTTCCAAACCATGCTATTTGGAAGAAAAAGCAAATATAAGTTACACAAAGACTCTCAAACAATTTAAGATTCAATATTTACAGCAAATAGAACAGGACTTTAGTAGCCCTAAGTATGAGTATGATGGCAAATACATCAGGAAAGATTATGAATTTGTCCAGGGTATATGACCCTCAGTGACATGTCTCACCCTTAGTACAATAACTGAGCCCATCCAATTCATGCAACCCTATCTATAGTGCCTCCATAATTAAAGGTAAACACAGTACAGAGAAACCAGTGTCTCTCATTTTAAGAGGAAAATAACAGAAGGAAAAGGGATTTGAGGCATGCATTGATAAGGCATCTAATCCAACCAGCCCAAATCCTAGTAAGCCCACAACACATGGTCACTCACATTTTGAGGATCACATGAAATAAAGGAAACTTTGAGTACTTTGTGTTGGCAAAAGTGACTAATCCAACTAGCAGGCCTCAATATGTAGATACTCAAATTTTCAGAATCACAGGAAGCTTTATGTACTTTGCATAGGTAAAAGTGACTTATCCAGGAAGGCTCAAGACATGATAGCTCACATTTGGATCACAAGAAGCTTTAAGTATGTTGCAATGGTACAAGCAACTAATCCAATCAACAGGCCTCAAGGGGTGGTAGCCAATGTCTTTGAGATACACAGGAGATGGAGGGATGCCTCAGTCTGGCTCAGATAATGGAGGGATGTCGAGGGATGCCTTTTTCCCACTTGTCTTTCATATGGGTAATATACCACTTGGCACAAGCACTTATGCACAGGGATTCTTTTGACCCTCCAACCCTGGGAAGAAATGCCCAATATTTTTCTTAAGTCTGACCCAAATATCATTTGGAGAATAAGGAAAGATGGCTCAAGGGAAACACTATAACACCATCTTATAGCTATATTTGCATAAGCAATTGCTCAAAGTATTTAAGACCAAAGAAAAAGGTGTTATTTTAAAATCCAAACCACTTTAAAACTTTCTTGTACTCTGGAATTCTGCAGTAAGAGGGAGACACAGGAAAACAACTGGGTGATCCAAATTGTACTCTAGTCTGATAGAACGTCCATGTGCTCTTTTACTAGAGTAATTATGGCCATTTCATTTTTTAGGAAATACTTCTGTCTTTTGAGCTCAATTTTCCTGGTCAATTCACCTTTGTTCCTATACACATAAATTAAAATTAATTTTTCCATGAATCTTGTTTTGTGTAACTGGAGTTTCAGTGGTGGTGATTGTGGATGTGAACTTGACCCTATGCAGGACAAGTGGTCATCTGAATCTTTAATTTCAGTATCCACCATGGCTGACAGACTGTAGTCCTAATACTCCCAATTGCACATGTTCTCCATATGTTTAAGTCACAATATAAAAATCTGTGATATATTCTATTTTAATTTTTAAACTGTTACAGTCACTGTGTAACCTCCTTTTTGTCTCCTGTATCCGGTGAAATCTACCAAATCTTTATTTCCTGTCTGTCATATATTAATATATATTCCAAAAACTCTCCTAATGTTTCTAACATCTTATATGGACTCCACTCACAAATCAGTGGCATGTTAGACATCACCTTAAGCTTTAATAAACTACCCCTCTTGGTTTCAGGAACACCCTAATAGACTGCTTTTGTGCTAGTTGTTACTGTAGTGCTTATTGTTGCCTTAACATATTTGCCTTATATATGAATTGCCTGGTCATCCACCACCTTAGTTTCCACCATGGATCTCTGGACTGTCTCAATATGTCAGATGCTAAACTCCAAATGGCCTTACACATGGAATCCAAAGCTAAGTTCCTCTTCCACTGGGAGCCCTTAGACAAGACCCTATAGAAAACTCTGCCATTCTCCTATCAAAGCCCTTTGTCAGCCTAAAGTATCCAGAAGAGTCATCAACACTTTCCCCTAATAGCAGTTAGGGGTACTTCTTCAAATTGGGGGAATGACACAGCTTCCAGACTGGCAGCAAAGGCAACTAGCCTACTGGTCCCAGCCAAAGAAGCCACAGTGAAGCATGGTGGAAGAGTGGTACAATGAATGGTGCCCAAAGTGGGTTGGAGCATGTAATAGTGTGGAACCTGTCATACAGGCACAGTGGGCCTGATGTGCAGCGAGTCAGCACTGAAGTGAGCCAAGGTGTACTGAGTCATTACCCTGTAGCACAGTGGGGTTACCTACGCAGAAGTGCATTTCACCAGCACTGCATGCCCATCTGGTAACCTCAACCTCCCACTTACTGTTCTGCCATAAAAAACTTGAAGTGGGGCAGATTTGAATGAAATTTGGGACTTAACAATTGACCAAGAGCATTAGTACATTTCCAAACCTTAATTAGCATAAGTTTGGGACAATAGCAGTGAACTAAGTGCTATATAAACTCCCAGACTAACACACAAGACTATCAGTCCCCTCTTGGGCTTCAAGAGTTCTGTTCCTGTTTCTGTTCTTTAATAAATCCTGGTGTTATACTCATTCATCCCAGTCTGTGGAGTTTGTTATTCAAATTCACAAGACAATAACCCTGAACCATGAAAGAATAAAAAATGGATGGTGAGTCACTGTGGTCTGCTGCAACATGAAAGGACATAGCCCACCATTAAGAGTAGCAACATTTCTCCACTGCAGAGTCCTGCAATTTGTGCAGATCTCACCTCCCAGAAGAAGCAGTGAATTGAGTTTCATCCCAAAATATCAGTTTCAATTTGAGGTATCCCCAGAATAGCCCATGTGTTAGGCAATGCAGGAATGTTCAGAGATGAAATTATTGGATTATAAGAGCTATAATTTAACCAGCAGATTAACCCATTTGATGAATTAATAATTGGAATGGATAACTGGGTGGTAACTGTAGGCAGCTGGTTAATGAAAGTAGGTCACTAGGGGCATGCGTTTGGAGGTTACATTTTGTCCCTTTCTCCCTCCTCTTTCTGGCTGCCATGTACTCACTCACCTCAGAATAGAGTCAGTCAACCATGGACTGTACCTCTGAAATCATGAGTCAAAACAAACTTATAAACTTTACCTCCTCTAAGTTGTTCTTTTATTTTTTCCAGAGAAAAGATTTACTTTGGAAAGCAGATACAAATGTGGAATATATTATAGGGAAATATAATTTGGGGTAAAATAAGAAATACATATTCAAGGAGAATGTTGGATATCTTGAGAGTAAAAAAGTTTTAGATAAAAGTAAGGAATATATATAT
Source organism: Geosciurus inauris (assembly GCA_004024805.1). Taxonomy (NCBI): domain Eukaryota; kingdom Metazoa; phylum Chordata; class Mammalia; order Rodentia; family Sciuridae; genus Geosciurus; species Geosciurus inauris. The sequence goes on from PVHX01006072.1 coordinate 40,471, forward strand.
ACAAGGCAGAAATAAGGCCATATCCATAGGAAGATACAGCTTCTAAGTTGTTATTGTCAGATATTTTCTTTATAGCAACACAAACCTAACTAACAAAAAGTGAAATAAACAAAAATATTTATGATATGAATGGCTTCTCCTCTATTCATTTGTGGTAGGCAGAATAATGAGCACACTAATATACATCCTAAATTCTGAAGCTGTGAATATGTAATTTTATATGGCAAAGGGAAAATAGAGTAGCAAATCAAATTGTTTGCTAATCAGTGAGTATCTGGAATTGTACATGTGGATTAAATACAATCATAAGGGTTCTTTATTTTGGAAGAGAGAGACAGAAGAAGGAGTTAAGATAAATGGTTATAATAGAAACTCAAACTACTTTTGCTGATTTTGAAAATGGCTTATAATTTTGTGCAAAGTTGGAAGGAGAGAATCTTAATCCTTGGAAGTAGACACGTAAACAAGCTGAAAAAGGAAAGAAAACCGATTCTCTCCTAGAGCCTCCAGAAGTAACATAGAAATGGGGACACATTGATTTTAGCCTAGTGAGAACCATTTTGGATTTTTGATCTCCAGAACCTATGAAATTATAAGTTTGTATTGTTTTTATATACATATTTTATGGTAATTTTTATACCGCCCTTATACTAAATTTCTTTTGTATATCAACAATTTTCTTCTGCATTGCCCTCTTATCACTCTTTGTGCCATAAAGCATTAGGTAAGTTGTTTTATCCTTTTCCTCCATTCACATTCCTAATTCTCAATGCTATTGAAATTCCTCACATCATCTTACATCGTATCTGAAGTAAGCAATCTTAATTCAAGTCAATGTTATCTTACTATATTTAAGGATTTAATATTTAAAAATTTATTATTTTAATAAATCTATCAGAACTTAAGCTCTTAGTTATCCCATACTTTCAAATATATTTTCAGGACAATGTTATAAGATTACCCCTTTAATTATTCTTATTTATGAAAGAAAAAAATGATTTCATTAATTTCATATTGTGTTTTAAATACTTATCTCAGCATTATATTTATCTGTGACAGAATTCTAGGAAGTCCTTGAGATTCCCAGCCTTTGGTGTACATGCTCTGTGCAACCCCCTCCCACTTAGTGTGAACATTACATAAAATATGGCTTTCAGAATTCTGTTACCTTATGTGACAGAAGGCTTATGCGAAAGTAATTAATGTCCCTAATCAGCTGACTTTGAGTTATTCAAATGAAGGTTATCCTGGTTGAGCCTTCAAAAAAGGTCAGAGATTTAAGGAAAGAGAGATCATTCTGCTGCCCTTAGGAGATGTATGGAATGAGACATATGGCAAGAAATGGTTAGAGTTCAAAGGAGCTCAGAAAATTCCAGGTGAGAACTGGCAAAATATACAACCCTGAGTGGTATTGCCAAAAGGAAGTAGTAGTCACTGCCAATAACAAGGGAGCATTGAAAGAACTTTGAGTCTCAAAAGAGAGAAAAGCTTACACATTGATTTTAGTATCATGAAGCCTTGGGCAGAGAATCAAGTGAAAATGTTGCAGACTTTCTGATGCATAAAATCTGACATAATAACTATATGTTGTTTTAATTTGCTAAATTATGATAAGTCATTATATAGTATTTTCTTAGCATACCTTTGTCACTTTCTTTTCTTCCTCTTCCCAACTCTCCATTGCACAGGCTCAAAAGGTACAATGAGTGGAGATGAGATAGGAATCACCATTGATGAATTCTTCAAGTCCTTGATGGCGGCACTAATCTCTGCAATCCCAGTAGTAATAAGTTATTGGTTTGGGTTTACTCTTTTTTTATACAGATGTAGTTCTAGTGGCTTTGTTTGACATGTCCCACCATAATAATCCTCACTGTACTTGTCAGAGTACCCTTGATGGGCATTCTGTCAGTTGTTGAGTATGTTTATTTCAATTATTCATTTTGGAATGGGGGAAGTAACCATAGGATGGGCTCAAGGACAAATGGGTCCTACTGTAAGATGCACTTGAATTAAAACTCCATTGAGCACCTGATTTCCTTAAGCATTTACTCTGATTAGTGGACCATCACGATATTTTAGGTCTTCTGGAATTACTATCAGTCCACAAATCCCGAAAATGTCCAGTTATCTGCTTTCCCCAGTGTACAAGCAGCCCGATAAAAGGTTGTATGTCCTTGTGTGAAAAGTGGAGAGAATGTTAGTGTTAAGTTTCTTCTTCAAAGGGACCCGCTTTCCTCTTAATTCAAGGTGTTCTGATCTGTAAACTGGCTTGAATCTGGGAATTGATGGAAGGACTATAGATCTGTTTTAGAGACTTAAGTTTAACTTTTGCTCACTGGATCAGAGTTCATACTAATACAGATTAAGTAAAAATTTAGTAGATACCCATCTTTTTCTCTCCTAGGGATAGCATGCCAATTCCATAGGTCCACATGAGCTAAACTATTCTGATTGCTGCTTTCATTCTGCCCTTCATTACGGTAAGGTAATGGCATCTTTTGTAATTGTCACCACTTCACCTCTACCTCCCAGGCATTCAACTATCCCCATTGTCTTCAAGGAGCCCAGCTCAGAAGCAATTCCCATTGTAATTTCTTACTTCAGAGAATAACCATATAGGTCTTCAAGGATACTGAGTCTTCCTTCATTAATTTATTTCTCAGTTATCAGGAGCATTGTCTTTTCCCAGGGTCTCTATGCATGGCATACATGACAAATCCACTCTCATATTCCAATCTCCCTAAGCTTTTGAACAACTTGTTCTACAGTATATTAAGATAGCTAGGTCAGTTCAACATACTTGATGTAGGCTACCTTTGGTCAATAGTTTAGCCTCCAAGAAAACAAACAGTTACAGACCTTTCTAGTCCTTCAAAATGCAACACTAAATTCAGAATCTCAGTTTAATAGGCCTATACAAATAATTCTGGTCACATCCAAACTTATGTTCTTCCAACATTATCTCACAAAAAATTCTTATATTTCTGTCTGTATAAATTGGAAAAATCATGCAGTTCTTTTGTCATGTACCACACTTCCTCATGACTCATACTTTGAACCTCACCTTTTAGTCTTGGTCGTAAGTGTAGTTATTAGTTATTAGTCTAGTTATTAGTTATTAGTTCAACAGGAAATAGTGGTGGTGAGAGTGGATCCTGATAAAAATTAGCAGCATTATCTAAGGGAAAGACATTACAATTTCCTCAGCTGTATAGGGCTGCCCTTATCAGACAAGGGCTCAGCAGAATTTATAGATTCAGTGTCTTCCACTAGGATCTGCCTATGTGTTCCATTCTCATTTTCAGGACCACATCTCTGCCCAGTCAATGTAGTTACTTTAAGAGTAGATATCCTGCAAGGTAACAAATTCAATTTGCCTTGTATTTCAGCCACTCTCAGCATAAGACTCTGGGTTTTGTTTTCAGAAATCTCATCTCCATGGCTACAGGAGATAAGGTTTGCCTTCTGGGCAGACAAAAAGACTTTCATGCTGGGAATTTGAAACCCTAAGTTTATTCTTTCCTTTCAACACTTTGTTCATCATTGTTAGGGGCAAAGAACAAATTGCATTATGCTCATTAGATTGAAAACAAAATATTTTCAGAAACAAAATACATAGTCATCCAAAATCTTTTTTCTTATAGGTATTTGGCTAACGTTATCCAATGGTGATGCATATTTCTATCGCCATAGTTTATTGGTGTCACTTTAACATTTAAAATAGAATAATTAATGCCTTTAAAAAGAATCAGATTAGTGAGTCTTAGAACTAATTCAAACAATCTCATTCTTCAGGTTCTGTTCTTCTAAATCCATCTTAGTACCAAACTCTGTAACAGTTAAGATTCCACAGTGAAACAGACCCAATAGGATAAAGATAAATATACCAATATACATATATATTTATTTTAAGAAATAGGATCACACATTAATAGGGCCTGGCAAGTGTAAATTCTTTAGCGAAGTCTGGCAGACTGGAAATTCAAATGAAAGTTGATGTCTTATTCTCAAATTTGAAGCCTGTAAGGTAGGGAAGCCAGATGGAAACTCAGGTAGGATTTCTGTTACAGTCTTTTTATTTTTTTTTGGTACAGGGATTGAACTCAGGGGTACCCAAATAATGAACCACATCCCCAGCCCTACTTTGTGTTTTATTTAGAAACAAGGTCTCACTGAATTGCTTAGAGCCTCACTGTTGCTGAGGCTGGCTTTCAAGTCGTGATTCTCCTGCCTCAGCCTCCCAAAGTGCTGGGATTACAGGCGTGCACCACTGGGCCCGACTGCTGTTACAGTCTTGAGGTAGAATTCCTTCTTCTCTCAGAAAGTTAGGTTTGGTTTTGTTTTTGCCTTTTTTTTTTTTCCTCCAAAGGCCTTTTGCAGATTGAATGAGATCCACCTATGTTGTGGAAAGTAAGCTATTTTGTTTAAAGTGTACTGATAATATATGCTAGTCACATATATTAAATATATTCACATTAAAGCCTTATCTAATATTGACCAAAAGAATGACTATGATCGCTTGGCAAAGTTGACACAGAAAGTTTACCCACAACATTTTGCAAGAACATTTCATCGCATTAACAAACAAAAAATTCTAAAAGGAAACTGGTTTCAATTTGTCTTTCGATTTATAGCAGTATATAATAAAGTGATACCTTATAGAGTTTGATACTACTGACATTAGTCATGCTGAAGTGTTTGCAATTTTGCTAATATTAATTTTTGGACCTAATTACAAATTCTTGCCTATTCAAACATCCAGAAGCATTTATTGTGTTTTCTTCTGGTAGTTTCATAGTTTCAGGTCTTATATTTAGGTATTTAATCCTTTTGAGTTGATTTTTCTAAATAGTGAGAAATAGTGATCTCTTTTTATTCCTCTGTGTATGGATATCCAATTTCATGAGAACTATTCATTGAAAAGACAGTCATTTCTCTAATGTGTGTTTTTAGCCATCTAAAGATTGTTTGACTCTAGATATCTGAGCTTACTTGTATGCTTTTCATTGCATTCTATTGGTTTATGCATCTATTTATGCTAAAACCATGCTACTCTAATTACTATAGCTTTGCAGTGTATTCTGAAGTCAAATAATATGCTTTGTTCTGTTTGCTCAAGGTTTCTTTGGTTACATAGGGTTTTTTGTGCATCCAAATGAGTTTTACATTTTCTTAAAGTTCTATGAAGAATGATAATGATATTTTGATAGGAAAGGCTTGAACCTGTATATGGCTTTGGGTAATATTTTTTTTTTTTTAACAATGTTGATTCTTGTAATGCAGGAATGCAGAATATTTTTCCAGTGTTTTGTGACCTCTTCAATTCCTTTCATTAATGTTTATAAGTTTCCTTGTAGATATATTTCATTTCTTCAGTTATATTTGTTCCCAGGTTTTTACTTTATTTTGGAGCTATTGGAAATGTGCTTACTTTCTTGACTTTTTATTTTTCCAGTACTTCATTAGTTGTTTATTTTTATAAAAGGAAAATTCATATTCTTTGAGTTGGATGGTTTAATTTAGAATTTTGATTGTACATTTAACTAGAAAAAATTTATCCATTGCCCAAAATAAAACTATAACTTTTATTTGTATATAAAAAATTTTCATATACAATTTTACCAGTATATTACAAAAATATGTTTTTAGAAGATGACATATGTGACAAGCTAAAATTCTACATTTTATTTAAAATTAATCTACTAGAATTTGAATAGTTCTTTTCATATTAATAGAATTCTCAGCAAAAAGTAAAGAAGCTCATACTTGATTGGTAAAAATAATTCCTAAAGCAATCACAGGTTATAATTGATGGTGAAATGTATCCTAAAATAGTCATTTTAATAATATCATTTCAATATCTTTTAAGATACATTTTAGACTCCTATAGTATCAAGCCAACTGAATAGTCAACTTTTTTGAACACAGATACATTTTCTTTAAGAAAATATTTTGTCTTTGTTAGCAGATTTAAAAATTTCTCCCAATAATATAAATAGTACTCTCCTTTACAGCAAATAATATGTACTATTTGGTTAATGCTTTTGTCTCTTCCAATCACTTGCATACATTGTTTCCTCTTTTGTTTCTAGATTATCTATTAAATTTCACAGTAGGACATAAAGATCCTTTCGGCTTCCCATACATATTTTTTTTCTTCTAGCCACAACTGAATTAATATTATGAATCATGTAATGTGCACATAAAATAAATTCTATTTTATAATTTTTTTTTTGGTACCAGAGATTGAACTGAGGACTACTCAACCACTGAGCTACATTGCCAGCCCTATTTTGTGTTATAATAGTTTTAACAAAATAAAATCTTTCTTATTCTCATAATATTCTAATCATAATATTTATAATTTACAAGTATTTATTGGCATTTTGACACATTTAAAGCAACATTTTGTTTGAATAGACTTCATTAATATTTAAGATCTTTAATGTTTTGTGATACAATACACCCAAAATCTAAATTTAAGGTTAATTTTTTTCAACATTTGGTTTAATGGCTGTCACAGCTAAAAAAGTATAATTCTTAAACACATAAAATGTAAATAAAGGTAAAGTCTTTCCTGTACTTATTAAATCATAGTGCTTTTTCATTCAATCTACCAATTACACAGAGATTGTTTTTCCTTAGTGGATACTTATTTTCCATGATTCATAACATTAATGAAGTATATCTTTAATTGGCATATTTGATATTTTGATTTTAATATATTTTATAAATAAATATGCTTATCAGCAGATATAAGAGATACATGAAAATTTTAGCAACAAAATAAAATAATAAACATAATTTAAAACATCCATTTTTGATGAATTTTAGCCATAATTACTTTTTATGTTTGTCTTGAACACATATAATTAAAAAATTTTTTTCAAAATTTTGTTGAGTATTGAAATATGTTGATACGCTGTCTTTGATCTCAGCAGATATTCCTGCTTTGTTTACACTTCATATATTGACAGGCTTTTTTGAGACTGGGTGGTGTTCTTTCATTTAATGCAGAAGATTTCCTACTCTAGTCTAGTGGATAAATGTAATTGCTCAAGAATAGTTTTTGCAATCTAATTTTGTTTGTTTTTCAATTGGACTTTAATTATATATGTGACCAAGGCTGGATAATGAGACATAGTAATAATATTAATAATAATAATAATAATAAGTCCTCTTTGCTTTCTTCTTCTAAAATAATAAGTAGATAGCGTAAAAACTACAGGTTTCTGAAGAAAGAAATTGCTTGTTTTTCTCATTTTTTATGCCTTAAACCAGATGTGAATCCCTCAAAGTCATAGCAAATATCTTGTGATGATACCGCGGTTACTGGTGACAAGTTCTGCTCCTTCACATGTTGAAGTTTGAACATCAGAGGAGCACACCAAGGCAAGCATTTAAGCAGAGTTTATTTAAAAGGGGTAACATAGACTTCTTCCGGGAGGGAGAAGGGGTCCGTAGCTGGTATCCTGGTATCCCAAGAAGTACATGTGTTTTGACTTTTTACATGTCCTAGGCTTCCTTTGTGCTCCTGCTCTCTTCCCCTTATCTTTCTCCTTCCAGTGTACATGACTAGGCCCAGGATGTTTGGTGGGATGGCCAAAAAGCACAGGGATATGGGAAGGGCCCAGGTGTAATTAACTCCTTGGGGCAGGTTACCATAGCAACAGGTTAGAGCAGGGGTGATTAGGGTGGAGGAAGGGCTCTGAAGGCATTATCATTTCAATACTTCTCTAACTTCTCAGACCCAGATTGACCTCCTTGATCCAACATGACTGGATTTATCTTATCTACACTGCCTGTCTAATTTATCTGGATTTATCTTATTAGACTGCCTGTCTAATTCTGGCTTCAGTGATTTCAGTGATTTCGTTCTTCAAAAGGAGGACTAAAACAAAAATCTCCAATTCAAGCTAGACAAACAGAAAAAATATAAAGTGTTTGTGTTGCAGGTGATGTCATTGTGCAGTTAAACCGTGGTAAGCATATGCACTCTGCCAAAAGATGTATTTACATCAATATAAACCTGATTTCTTTTACTTGAAAAGAAAGCATTTATAAATAATGGAGGAAAATACCACAGTAAGCAATAGGCATCATCAAAGACCAACACTTGGTACTCTTTCTTTTCATAAAGGACAACTATAATGATTCATCTTCATCTTTGACAACTTTTAAAAATGGAGTTGCTAGAAAATCTTGAAATGGTTAAAAAAAATAATGTCTTTGTCATTCTCAATCTCAAGACAAATTACAAGGCAATAATCTGTTTGTCATCTACTATAATGTCATTGACTTATCAGGACATGAATAAAAAGAAATATATAACAACTTTCTGGAAAAAATGAAGGAACATAACCTCTGTTCTCAGACTTGATGTAGCCTGGAATACAACGTTTTCAATCCAGATGACTCATACAACGTGTGTGATAGTCAACTGACATTTAGATGAAATTAGGATCCTAGTGTTGATCTGTCTATTAAATAGTAATAAGATGATTTTTATTTTGTTGTTCTTATTCCCATTATAAATAAATAAAAATAAATCTCCTGATTGGAAAAAAGGTATCATTTTAAAAACAGCTAAAAGACTGGAAATTATTTCTCTTAAATATTTGATCAGCTCATCAGAAAAGTTGGAATGATACAGACAACATGTATTTCCCAATGAACCTAGCAAACTGATCAAATAAAATAAATAGGATAATTGAAACTGAAGATCCCAGGAGGACAACTGTGTAATAGGTATACACAACAACCCAATTAAAGAAGATTGAATAGTAGAACTATCTATGAGAAAAGGATATTTAGTGCCACCTTATGGATTTTAATGAATTGAGATCTAAATTACCGATATTGAAGAATCTGTGAGTAAATGAAGAATAAATGGTAGGATAAATCAGAGTGAGTATCATTATTCACTCTCCCTGAACATCAGTGTTCATCATTGTTCTAAGTAATTAAATCATCTTTTAGCACAAAAAATTAAAATAAAATAAAGTAAAATCAGCTTTTAGAATACAATTTGTGTATTTCCTACTCCCAGTAGTAGCTATCCACTAGTAAATATGTGTAGTTATATAACTAAGTTGTCACAAATAAGAATCATATAGAAAGTTTAAGTGTATCTTGTGGATAAGATCAATTATCAGTGCTAAAAATAATTAAAGAAAAGGGTAAGCTTTCCTTTTTCCTTTTTTTTTTTTTTTTTTTTGTGTGTGTGTGTGTGTGTGTACAAAATAGAGATGTGATTGGATATCTTGGGTCATGAATGACTTTCCTGATGTTGACTTCATACAACAGAGAACATGATTGAAAGACCCTGTATCCTGACACTGCAGATCAATACTACAATATTGTACCAACTATTTCAAGTTATTTAGTCAGGATACAAATTTTGTTTTAAACTATGGTATATTGTGTTGTCTGTCTGTGGAAACTAATAGAATTTATTATTGGAAATAGTACAGAACACACAAAATAATCTAAAAAACCTGTTATTGGCTAAGTGCTTGTGGACTACGATGGAACAAAATAATTTAGATACTGTAGGATAGAATGCTTGTGGCTTTTGGTATGTAACATAATGCATTGAACATCTCCCTCTTTTCTAGCACAAGGACTAATTTTGTACTTTTGTTTCAGAATAATTTTGTACTTTTCTTCACCCAAGAGGAGAATCAAACACTTAACTTAGTAGTCATGATCCACTTATTGGAATATAGTAGTTTTAAACAAAGACCACAGTACTCATTGTGCTGTTTATTACTACTGAATGCTGATGAAGATAAGAACACATCACCCCAAAACACACCACTTTGACGTATTGATTATTTTGAGCACTTAGATATTGTAAAATTGCTAATAGACAAAGAAGGAGGTAAAGTAGAAAAGGATGAGAGAAAGTGGGTGTCATTTTTTACATAGAGTCAAGACCTAATAATTGACTTGAAATATATGATTATATAATGGGTAGAGTCTCTGTAAGTATAAACAAACAGCCTTTTAAAACAGAGACTACTTAAGGAATGGAGCTGTGGATCGCATGCTTGTACTCTAAAACTTATACTGAAATTGCATTGTCATTGCCAGAGTGATTAAAGGTATGACTATGAGGACATGATTAGACTGAGGACTCCACTCTCATAAGTGTGACTGGTGCTGTTATATAAGTGCTCATTTGGGCACTGAGGTGTAGCTCAATGGCAGAGTGCTTACATAGCACACACAAGGACAAGTTTTATCAAAAGTATGGCAAATAAAATAAACAAAATAAAATAAAAATAAAAGTTAAAACAAGTCACAATTTTAATGTGACTAGAGTCCCAACTACCCCAGTTCTAAGTCCATTTAAAAACAAATATGAGGGACCAACTTGACCCCTTTTGTGCTCTCTCTCTCTCTCTCTCATACTGCCCTGTGATGAAGCAACATAAAGGACCTGGCCAGAGGCTCAGAGGCTGGAGCACTGATTTTGTGCTTCCCAGGCTCCAAAAACATGAGAAAATAATTTTCTGTGTAAATTACTGTGTCTGCTGCATTCCCTTACAGCAGCAGAAAATGAACCCACAGGAATGATATATCTTGCGATTATTTATTTGAAAATGAGCCATACTTTCTCATTACATTTCAGTTCCTTAATTCATTCTTGATTAATTTAAAAAGAAATGGATTACTTTATATTCTAACAGTATTTATGGCATTTATTATTTTAAAATTATTTGAAACTTTCTTTCTCCATGTCTCAATTATCTATTTTTCTCTTCTTAGAAATAGACATTGAGGGATAAAACATATAATACCAACAAAATTACCAATGATTATTTCTAGGTGGTCGATTTTGTGAAATTTTAAAATTTCTCTTCTATACATTCTGAACATCTCAGGTGTATCATGGTCATGTTAAGAATCATTAAAGAAAATTTAATTATCTAGTTCATAATTATAATTGGCTTGTGAACAAATGATTGACCTTGACCTTTTTATTAGTGCATTTTAATTTTACAAAATAATGGCTTTCATTGTGGCATATTTGTACATGCATATGTCTTTTCTAAAAAAAAGGATGCATTTATTCTGTTTTAAAAATTTTGTTATAATTAGCTATGCATGACAGCAGAATAAATTTCATTTCATTGTACACAAATGGAGTACAACTTTTCATTTCTCTGGTTGTACATGATGTAAAGTCACACCGTTTGTGCAATCATACAGGTCCTAGGGTAATCATGTGTTTTTTTAAAAACTTTATCTACTTTGTTTTTTGTGGTAGTGGGGATTGAACCCAGAGCTTCATACATGCTAGACAAGTGCTTTACCATGGAGCTACATCCTTTGCTCATCTTTAAAAAATAAGTAGTATTTTGATTTTGGAAGTTTCATACTGGTACCAAAGAAAGCAAATTATTTTTAATTTATCACCAGAAATATTGAATTTGTTTAGCCTAAAATGACAAAAATATCTATTTGTAGTTTATTACAAATGTTATTGTTTCTAAGCATTTTGCAGTTTAAGACATCATGATTAAAATTCACTTACTATTCCAGAATTTTGAACTACCTGAATTTTATTTTAAAAGCTCATGATTGTGTTTTTTCAGCTTTATAGAGAATATTTTCCATCTCTGACCTCTACTTTCATATAAGTTTTGAATGAATAATGTAGTTGTGTATACATTTGCTTTTATTTTTTTCACTTATGTCCAAATATAGGGATTATAGACAGTTTTTCCTACTCTTTGAGTAGTCTGCTTGCTTGAGATTTATTTTCTATTTACATTTTCTTTTTCTAAAAATTGCAGTTGTTGTGCTTTAGTGTCTTTCTGGTATTCAAATCAAGTCTTTCTTTTCAAGTGAACATTTTAATTTGAATGAAGTGGTAGTCATGTTTCTGTAAATTAATTCTACATTTTTTGCAACACACATAAAATGAAAGTTGGACTATACAATTTAAAGATTCCACTTAGGATTAATATAGTGATACCTAACTAAATTGTGAGATTTAGGCATTCTGTCTTCATTTTATTTTCACTTATGTAATGCAATATTTAAAAGTCTATTTAAAGGTAAAATTTAATTAATTCTACTTGGATAGATCTTTCTGATGTGTGCAATATTTATTTCACCATTATGTTATGAATTTCAAATAGAGTTTTTCTTTATATCTTCTCTTCAGAAAACAGATTTTATTTAATATAAATAACAAATCACTCAATACTAAAATACATTTTATTCACAAACAACTAAGAAAAATTAAATTACTCAGAATATTTTAGGAATTTGTGTGAACAATTATATTCACATAATATTAAAATTTACTGAGAGCAAAATGATAATGAGTCTCCCTCTTTATAGGATCATAGTGATTAATAACTAATAATCACATATTCCTGTGTTTTCATATTATGTTCATTATGTATCAATATGAAACAAGCTTTAATGAAATTTTACTAAAATTAGTGAATAGTTTTGGATATATTTTGGGATTTTCAATTAGATTTCAAATGCCATTAATTATGATACATTTACTATTTTAATGTAAATTTTTTATTACATACTATAGATTATTATTAAAAACTAAGCCATTTTCACACTGGTTCAGTAAAAACATATGTTGTATTACCCAAAGAGTAGCTATTGTCTTCTGATATTAATGTCCCACTTGTTGTCCTTTATATACAGATTAAATAGTTGATGATTCCTATTAATTAAATAAATGTACAGGACCAGTTCTGAAAAATAATGGGGTTAAGATTGAGTATAACATAAGAAAATGAAGAGGTAAAGCTGTATAAAATGTTTCAGACAATAAAGATGAACTTGGCTTAACTTGACACACAAGAAAGGAAGCTGCCCAGTGCTTTCCTGGTCATTCCATTGTGACATTTGAGAAGAGTAATAGCAACTAATGCACAAGAAATATTAGCATAAAAGTTTGAATAGCTAAGATTGAAAATATGTTTTAGCAAAGAACTGTGTCAGAAAAATGATTGAAAGCCAAGGTTCACCAAAGTTTTTTTTTTAAATGCAAATCTAATTTACCAAATTGTAGCAATTGTTTAAAGATATCAAGCACCATAACAGGAATCCAGTCATCAGTAAAATCATATCACATCTTTCCACTATATTCCTTATGAAAGTACTAGTATACTCAGGACTAACCTATATTTGTTATCTTAATGCTATTTCTCTAAAAGTGTATTTTAATAAATTAATACCTTTTTTTAAAACATTGTTGATGAAGTCATGGAAACCAAGTTTGTTTGTTTGTTTTTTTACATTACAGGTTGAAGAATAATGAGAGAAACAGTATAACATTTTTCATGCAGCTAGGCACAGTGGCACATATCTGTAATCCCAGCACTTTGGAAGGCTGAGACAGGAGAATTGCCAGTTCAAAGCCAACCTCAGCCAACAGCGAGGCACTGGGCAACTCAGTGAAACCCTGTCTCTGCATAAAACATGAAATAGCGCTGGGGATGAGACTAAGTGGTCAAGTGACCCTGAGTTCAATCTCTGGTACCAAAAAAATAAATAAAAATTAAAAAAAACATAAAAAGTTTTCATGCATTCATTCCCTACCCATTTGGTGTCTGATCCTAACTTGCAAAATTCTCAGTTATTGTTGTTTTCTAGTATTTCCTCTGTTTCTTTCTCCTTCTAGTATTCCCCTTGCACATATTTTATACCTACAGTACTACTTCCATTCCTATACTCCTTGCTCTGTTTTTCCTTTCCAACCATCTTTGTTCTCTTTGCTTTTTAGTTTTGAAGATTTCCATTGAGATGGTCTCATGCACAGAGACTCATTCATACCTTTCTCAAGTCCACTAATAAGCCAATCAAAGTACTTATTATAAATTTCTATCATTGTTTTTGATTTGTACTTCATTATTATTTTCATCTCCCTGTTCACATTCTCAATCCTTATTTTATTTTTTTTTTTAGTATTGGGAATTAAATTGAAGCTAGGGCACTTTATCACTGAGCTACTCTCTGGTGCTTTATTTATTTATTAATTTTTATTTTGAGACAGGGTCTCCTATCTCATTCTACTGAGTCGCTGGAATTTCGGGTGTGCACCACTGCACCTGGCTCCCATTTGTTCTTGTATACTATATGCTTCATTCTTTAGTGCCTTTAGGATATAAGTCATTATTGTTCTAAATTCCTAGTCTGAAGTTTCCATCATCTCTGTCATGTGTCTGATGATTTCATTGACCTTCAACTTGTGTTTATTTAATCCGTTCAGATGCATGATTTTTTTTCTGAATAGAGAGACTTAATGCACTTATTAAAGGAATTAGCTTACAAACATAAAACGTGAAAGATGAAGGCAAGGAAAATCATATATTTGGAAAGGATAATCATTCCCAAGTCCTACAATTAGGTCTCCGTCTTTTAATGAAATTGAAACTCTGGATTGTGAAAGGCATAAGTAATTCATTCCTTTTTAACTGAATAATATTTTATTGTATAGCTATATCTATGTTTTTATTCATTCATAATTTGATAAACATTTAGGCTATTTCCATATTTTTCTTACTTAAAAGAGTGTTGCTATGATAATTTTGGGTTTGTTTGAATACTTCTTTTCTATTTTCATGAGCATATAACTAGATATGAAATTGTTTGACCATATGGTAATTCCATATTTAACTTTTTGAAAAACTGTTATCCTCAGTGGGTATAACATTTTACATTACCAACAACAATGTGTGAGGGCTGTAATATCTTCACATTCTAACCAAAACTTGATATTTTTCCATTTTTAAAAAGTCCTGTAGGATAGAAGTGTTTTTTCATTGTAACTGTGGTTTTCGTTCCCATAATTGTGAAATTAACACTATTTCCAAACGCTTATTGACAATTTGTAATTCTTCCTTGATGAAATGTCTATCTGCATCCTTTGCAAATTAGTTAATTGGGTAGGGCATTAATTTTAAAGGGCTGTCATAAAAAAGAACTGAGTAAACAAGAAATTTGTTTTCTCTATTCTGGATGCTAACAGTCTGAAATCAAGATGTTGGCAGGGTTGGCTCCTTCTGAGAGCCATTAACAAAAAAACCCTATTTAAGACCTCTTAGCCTTTGTGCTCATGTGGCCTTCTCCTTGTGTGTATGTCAGTGTCCATGTTTTCCCTTTATATGAGGACTCCAGTCATATTTGACTAGGGGCCCAGCATACTTCAGTATAACTTCATGTTAACTGATTAATGACACTGTTTCCAATAAGGCAGCATTCTAATGTATTTGGGAGTAGACTTTAGCATGCGAATTTGAGGCATACAATTCATAGAACCCATAGTTATTTTTCTTTTCTGATATTGAGTTGTAACTATAACATTTGTGTGTGTGTGTATGTGTGTGTAAAACATTATCTACTATATCCCTGTAGTGAGTTTTGAAATTGTAAAGTATGTATGTTCTTTGATCTTCTTCAAGAATGTTTTAGAAGCTAGATGTGGTGGTGCATACCTATAATCCCAGCACTTTGGGAAGCTAAAATAGGTGAGCCGCCAGTTCAAATCCAGCCTCAGCAACGGCAAGGCTCTAAGCAACTCAGTGAGACCCTAACTCTAAATAAAACACAAAATAGGGCTGAGGATGTGGCTCAGTACTCTGAGTTCGTGTGGTGGAGTGACACATGGTCAAGTTCACATGACTGAACTCATGAGTTCACATGACTGTTCAATTTATATACACATATATATTTTTTAAATATCCATTTAAAAAAAATATATGTGTATATAAATTATTTTAGATATTTAGGGTCTCTTTCAATTTCATATATGTATTAGAATTGACCTATTTCTGATTTAAAGAAAACAGGCAGTGGGGAATTTAGTAGGAATAATAATTAATTCTTAGATCACAGTGGAATATTGTTATCTTAATATTAATCCTTCTAATCCATGAACATGGTATATCTTTACATTTATTTTAATAAATTTTAGCTTATTTCAGAAATTTTTTATAGTCTTTAGAGTACAAATTTTGGGATTCCTTGGATATATTTATTTCAAAACATTTTATTCTTTAGTATTATTATACATAATTAATTACTTAAAGTTTCCTTTTAGATTTTACTTAATAGTATGCAGAAATATAATTGATTTTGTGTGCTTTCATATCTTGCAGCATTGCTCTGTTTGTCTAATAGATTTGTATTATTTTAATGGTTCTCAATACATATCAACTGCAGATAGAATTAGTTTTACTACTTCTTGTTCAATTGCATAACTATTTAATTATTTATTTATTTATTTAGTTTAATTTCTTTGACTAGAACTTCCAGTACAATATTGAATGGAATGGACTGAAGCAGACACCTTTATCTTGTTCCTGATATCAAAGAAAATGCTTATATTCTTTTATCATTTTATATGATGAATTGGAGATTTCTTTTTCATGTTGAGAGAATTCACTTCTATTCCTAAGATAGCATGAAACTCTTGGGATTTTCTTAAAATATTTTTAGTATCATTTGAAATTTTTTTTCTATTATTTGTGGTGTATTACATTAGCAAATATTCATAATTTGAAACTCTGGAGTAAATTCATGGTCTGAAATTCTCTCACGATGTTGCTTGATTCAGTTTGTACTTCGTTGAAGATTTTTTTTTTTTTTTTTTTGGTACTGGGGATTGAACTCAGGGGTACTCGAACACTGAGCCACATCCCCAGCCCTATTTTGTGTTTTATGTAGAGACAGGGTCTCACTGAGTTGCTTAGCACCTCGCCATTGCTGAGGCTGGCTTTGAACTCACGATTCTCCTGTCTCAGCCTCCCTAAGTGCTGGGATTACAGGGTTGAGCCACCACGCCCGGCTTACTTTGTTGAAGAATTTTTAATCTATCTTTGCAGAGCATATTTGTCTGTTTCTTTATTTTCCCCTTGTTATATCTTTGTCTAACTTTAGAAATAGGGAAATACTGACTTTATAGAATAAGGTAAGAAGAATAGTTTTTCTTTGCTCTTTTTGTTTAGATTGATGGGTTATTTATAAGCTTTTTAAAAAATGTTTTTAGTTGTAAATGGACTTTATTTATTTATATGTAGTGCTGAGAATTGAACCCAGTGACTCACATGTGCTAGGCAAGCACTCTACCACTGAGCCACAACCCCAGACCAATATAAGCTTTTTATTACTGTAACAGATACTTAAAATAAACCAATTTTAAATAGAAATAAGAATAACTTTGGCTCATGATTTTACAGGTTTATGTCCATGGTCACATGGCTCTGTTTTGAACTTTTGTCAAGGTGGAGCATCATGTTTAGGAGTACATGGTGAAAAAAAGCTGTTTACTCATGGCAGCCAGGAAGCAAAAACAGAGAGGCAACATGGTTCCAACATCCTGTCCAAGGGCAATTCCTTAGTGATCTTAGTTTAAGTAGGTCCCATCTCTTAAAGTTTCCACCACCTACCAACAGTGGCATGAACTGAGGACCAAGCTTTTAAAACATATGAATCTGGGGGACATTTAAAGTCCAAATCATACCAGTTGAGTTTGAAAAGTATGTGGGGTTAAATTTTCTTTTTGTTTGACAGAACTAACCTGTGAAGTTATCTTTTCTTGGGATTTTCTTCATTGGAAATATATGATTATTAATTTGATCTTTATTCATATCTTCTACTTTTTCTTGGATAGCACTTTAATAGCAAATTAATCTAGTTAAGCTTCTACAGCAAAATACCACAGTGTTGGTGACTGTTTTTGTAACAGTCAAAGCACATATTTATTGAAGGTAAAAGTGAAAGTAGCCTTCATAGGGTAGAGTGCTGTGGGCCAAGCGCGCGAGAGAGAGGCTCAAGGTCCAGTCTAGGTGAATTAAAGAATATAAATTTATTTTATTATAGTTCTGGATATTGAAAGTTCAAGATCAAATACAAACAAGATGATTGTTTTGTAATAGATAATCCCGGCTTGCAGACAGTCACCTTCTATCTACTCAGATGGCCTTTCCTCAGTACAAGGATGTGTGGAAGGCAAGAGAGAGAAGAGAAAAAACACATCATCCTTGATATTTCTTATTCTTATTAAAAAACTCATTCGCATTGGAACAAGACTCCATCCTACAACATCATTTAGGTTTAATTATTTCATCATGACCATATCTATATGAACAGACATATTGGGATTAAGACTTATCACATTAATTTTAGGGTGTTACTATTCAATTCATTAGAGGTAGTTGGCTTGTTTTTATACAATTTATTTTGTTTAGGGTAGCTAATGTTTTAAAAAACAAATTTTTATGCTTTTACCTCCTAATCTTTTCTTTTCCATTATGTAAGAGCCCTCTTCTTAGTTTAACTTTGTTCACTAATTTCCATATCGGTTACTTTTTAAGTTAGATTTTTAGGTTAGATGTAGTGTGTAAGAAAAACTTCTCTATCTCAAATTACATTGCACTTGTTTGTTTGTTTGTTTCATAGAAATACCAGTAGAATGTATGTCTATAACTATTTTCCTGCTGCTGACTGAGGAGGTGGAGGGCTTTAGTTTAAGTTAGAGGCTTAAATCATGCTTTACCTCTGAGAGCGATAAACTCTTCCATTAAATGTAGAACTGATGTTTATTTGTTCTTCTTTGGTTTTTGAGATCATAAACAACAAATGTATGTATGTGTGTATATATGTAATTGTACGTGCACATATGTATGTGTGTATGCATATACATACAAATATATATATATATGTTGGGTTTGGGGGTTTTTTTGGTACTAGGGATTGAACCCAGGGATGTTTATCACTAAGCCACATCCTCAGTTCATTTTTCTTTTATTTTGAAACAGGACCTCCCTAAGTTGCTGAGGCTGCTCTCCAAATTATATTCTCCTACCACAGCCTCTCAGTCACTAGGATTTCAAGCATGGGCCACCATGCCTGACCATATTTCTGTTTTTTCATCATGAATGATATTCACAGAGCAAATTAGACTACAGATATTATATGTATATTACTGTATATTAATAAATATGGCAAATACTAGTCTTCATAAACTAACATATTTAAGACAATTACAGGAAATAAAATTCCTTCTTTAATTAGAATTGAATTTTTTGTTCCAAAATTATGCTTTTATCAAATAATAATTACAAGCAGCTCAGGATAAGATTTTCTTATCACTTGTTACTTTTCAGACATTTATAAAACTGTTGATTTTTAATTTTATGACAGTCTTCTCAAAAACAATTATTTTAAGTTAATTCCTGTAATTTATGATATATCAGGTATAATCCTTCTCTATTACTGATATTATTGATAGAAATGATCTTTGCAAAAAATAAAATTTATTTTCAAAAAATCTTCACAATTTAAAATTTGTAGGTATTAAAAGATGCTGTACAGAACTAAGTTATACTATGGAAAATAGTCATAGAATTTTGAAAATGAATTTAAAATAATATACTCAAAAGTGTATATAAATATGAATATTATATATTGAAGAAAATAAGAACAAAGATACTGCAAAATACCATCAGTGATTTTCTTTAAGAAAGAATTATGTAGTGATTACATTTCAGATTTTATATATTTACACCCAAGTGTAAATATTTATGCAACTTTTCTTTATTTTTTCATATATAACACTCTAATTTAGAAGGAGAGAGAAATTCTTCCAAGTTCATGTTTTATTTACTACAGAATAAAAGCAGGCTTTAGATTTTCATATTCATCTTTGAAGCTAGTGTCTTCTATTTTATGTAGTTTTTTTCTTTTTAAGCTATGCTGGTTTCCCAGTGACATAGAAAAATTTGAACTTTTCTCTTTTTAAAACTTTATGCCTCATATCTAGAAGCATGTAAGTTAACAATGAGAAGAACTTTTAATAAAATTCTTCTAACACTAAAAATATATCATTTAGAAATGGTGTTAATTTTTTCATTACAACTAACTTCCTGTATCATTGTCTTTACATATTTTAGCTAATTCTAAATATTACAGCATTTTTGTGATATTAATGCTTCTGAGCTGTTCAGTAAGTTTAGAAAGATAAACTGAAGAAGTAACAAATTTTCATTTTTCATAAACATTGAAAAAATTCTTTAGATTTTGAGACTATGGCAATTTCTCACCTTGCTTAATGTTTATATATATGTTAAAATTAATGAATATTCTAGGAAAATCCCTTAAGTTTTCACTTTTTTGTCTTATTTTAGTAATGCTCTGCAACTACTTATAGAGCAAAAATCAAAGGAACAAATGCACATGGATGACCATTTAATTGAAGGCATCGATCCAGGTGTCCAAATGCATGACTTATTTGAATTTATAATTTTTCATGGTAGTAAAGAAAAACTTATGTAACAAAATTTAAAACCATTAAAACATATTAACTGATTTTATTTGAGTTGTAAAATATTAACTTGCTAAAAATGACTAAGACAAGCTCAGTGTATGCATAAAAATGAACTGAAAATGGCAAAAGTCAAAAAGCCTATTGTTTGAAAATATAATAGAGCTAGTATAAGACATTCATTTAAGCCCCTTAGTTAAAATTTTAGTCAGCTTTTATGTTGCTCTGACCAAAATACCTGACAAAAATACTGTGGTGGGGAATAGTTTATTTTGCCTCACAATTTTAGAGGTTCAGTCCATGGTCAACTGACTTTATAGCCCTGGGGCCAAGGTGAGACAGAACACTGTGGTAGAGGAAGGGGCTCAGGACATGGCAATTAAAAAAAGAGAGAATGTTCTGCTCACCAGGGACAAAATATAAACCCAAAAGCAAATCATCAATGACCTTCTTCTTCCAGCTACAGATTAACTTCAGTACTGCACAGTTAGTCCAAATCAGTGGATTAAGGCAGTAATTAGTTTAAGGATCTTATAATCCAATCATTTCACCTCTGAGAATTCTTTTTTTTTTTTTTTTTTTTTTGATACTAGGGATTGAACTCAGGGGCACTCGACCACTGAGCCACATCCCCAGCCCTATTTTGTGTTTTATGAAGAGACAGTGTCTCACTGAGTTACTTAGCACCTCGCCGTTGCTGAGGCTGGCTTTGAACTTGCGATTCTCCTGTCTCAGCCTCCCTAAGTGCTGGGATTACAGGCTTGAGCCACCGAGCCTGGCTGAGAATTCTTCAATTGTTTCCTACATGAGTTTTGAAGGATACATTATAAAAATTTATTTATATTTTTAGTTTTGATATATATTTCTTTGTTGATAATACATGTGTGACTTCTCACACAGAGATACATATGTTTTTATTTTGTTAAATGTAAGGATATATACAAGCTAATATGTGGATATATGTATTCATATCCTTATAATTATTGAAATATTTTTACTTGAAGATATATTATATTGTACCATATCTAGAACTCAATTGCTATAAAAATTCTTGATAACTTTGTGCCAAATTACTATTTTGACTTTATTTTCCACAAGAGCCTGTGTGCCCTATCATGTAGTCAGGCTGTATTGCTACTTTGGGTGAATATTGTTGTAATTATCACTTCCTATTTCCATTACAAAATACTCTTCAGCAACAATCACAGACTACTAAAGTGGTTAACTAACTGTGCTTATGAAATTTCTCATGATTTCTTTAAGCTGGTTGCTATCTCATTTATTTGAATGTTTTTAAAAAGTATCTACATATAGTATCAACTAAATAACAGCAAATATCCACATACTATTATCAAAATCAAAATTACTTTTTCATATGCTCATGAATTTTGTGGTCAAGAATTAAGACAAAACTGGGGGATATGGCTTATCTCTGTTTCTCAATATCTGGCGCTTGAGGATGCAGTCTTGAATGTTAAGCTGGAAATTATTCAAAAGGTGAGGAAAGGATTTATTTGGATATATGTTCATTCACCTGTCTAGATGATGGCCTCAGAATGATCAAGATTGGGCTCCTCTGAGCCACACACCAACACTTCATGTGGGTGTGTTTCCTCAATATGCCATCCTCAGGGTTCTCAGCTCTCATATTAGCATTCATAGCTAAAAATCATGACTGTGTCAGCAAACAAAATGGAAACTGTATGTTGTATTCTGCTTAGTTTCAGGAGTTCTGTGTGTTGCTACAGAAGATTCAGCTATGGTCAGATGAAAGTCAAGGATCAGGCAATTAGATCCCACCTCTAGATAGAAGGAAGGTCAAAAAACTTGAGGTCATTTTAAATTATCATGGACTCTCATAATGTTCTAAGGTATTTTCTGAGGTTTTCATTTTTGTTGTTGCTTTTCCTGATCTGTCAGCCCAGAGTAAAACATTTATAAATTACAGTTATTTTACTCTCTTCCAAATCATTTAGTCCCTTCACTACAGTATATAAGGCAGAGAGTCCATTAATTTCTTGACTCAAATTACATTTCATTTTCTATTTTAGAATGGCAACTCGTTTACATTTGAAAAGAAAACCAAGAATTTGAGCATGCTTAATTATAAATGGACATGAATACACTCACATATACACATACAGATGTTTTTATCATATATTGAAAGTTTAACCTTGTTTATTTATTCTCTTCTGACAACTGGTCATTGAACACCATTTATGAGGATGGCACAACTCTTGGTAAGAAGTATAAATGGTGATTGAAACTAATATATGTTGTGGCTCAGCGATCCTATATTCTAGTGATGGTGTCAAATAATGAAGCATGTTTATTGAATTATGGACTAGAATTTTAAAACAAAAAAATAAGTATAAAGTCTCATAACAAACTGATTACAGCAAGGATCTATCATATTTAATTTACTTTTGAAAAGAAGTTTTTATTTCATAATGACTATAATTAAATTCTGCACAGCACAGCTATAGGCATTGAAATGGCATATATATTCATTGCATTCATTATAAGAAAGGAAGCTAAAAATTTTAAATATAAAGATGTTTTGTTTAACAAATCACATAAACTTAGTCTTGGAAAAGTGTTTCCATGAATTACTTTCCACTTAGAATGGAAGTCTGAAAATTTTGTGGGTTTTAAAATTATGTTCTAATACTCAATTCATACTCTCTGTAATCACAACTAGCAAATAATATTAGATATTAAATTAACACATCAATTTCGCATTAACGTTGTGGCTACATTTTCCTTTGTTTTATAGATTTTTTTTGTTATGACATTCCACTCTGGTTAATTAGATTGTTATCCTGATCATATGCAATGTCTGAATAATTTAATAATACACCAGTAATACCTTTTCATGAAGGATCACATTACTTAGGTTAAATTAGCTCATTTTATGACACTGGTATGTAACTTTTTTTTCTATTTACATGTAGATATGATTAATGATACAAAATACTATGTTTCATCTTTATTGATATATAAATAAGATTAGTTCTACTATTGCTTGTGTAAGCTACATTTAAAAATACTTTTAATACTCCACTAGTACTTCCCTGAATTATTGCAAAGGCTAGTCCACCTTAAAATGCATTTTTGGAAATCAATAAATTAGTATGTAAGAACTTTTAGGATATGTTTTCACTTCATAGATCAAAAATGATTTATGACTAATAGTAAATCACAAAAGGCTGGGTCGATTATTTTTAAAAATTGAATATAGATATTGATATCTGGATTTCATAGTTGCTAAAATGACTCAATGAGTGTGACTTTTTATCTAAGGCTACAGAACAGAAAGCAAGAAAGTGATGATAAATAGAATTGATAAAGAAAGCAGTAAATGCATCATTATTTATCTGTATTGCTCTACTAAAGAATGTAGTTGCAAACACTCTTAGACAGTGCATTTGCAATGATGTGGATGAGAATTCTATTCATGAATTCAACTGACAGATCTTTGTTAACCCAAGAAAAAGATAATAAAGCCTGTGAGCATATGACAAAGTATGTCTGAATCTGTGTGATCCGTTGAACAATTCTATTATTCTTGAAGCTGACCTAGTTATAGTTTGTCTTTATTTTGTTAAGAAAAGACCTTATTTTATTTTGTTCTATTTTAAAACAGCTCTTTGGTATTCGAAATGTAAATATGAAATTTTATGAATTAAGTAACAGAAAAATAAATGTTTTGGAATTCATGTGTGTACTTTGTATTTCATATAAATGCAAAAGTAAAGCAGTAAAACTGGTTTACTAACTTAGAGCTTAGTAAATTGCAAAGTTACCTATTCCTTTCAGAATATAAATTGATCTCTTATTCATAGTAAGCATTTGACACTTCTGAAAACTTGAATCATTCACTTTTTCACTAGGAAAAGACAAAGGATATCCTGGTGCTGTTGATACCTTGGTGATATTTGTCAGATCTACCTTTGGGGAGAGTACATGGCAGAATTCTAGAAGACATGTGCCTGGAAGCTGATCCATTGTCTGTCATGGATTATTAGAAACAGGGAGTGCCACCTGAAGTATAAAAAATAACACCTTGCTTGTGTGAAGCTGTACTGGGACAAAGGATTATGAATTCTTTGAGTGGCAAGATGCATATTTCAAAGAAATCTCAGTGTACTGGATATACACAATAGGCCACAGGGCAAATCAGGTCCCCCATGGTAGCTTCTTTTAACATAGATTTGCTATAACTTTTCTAAGTGGGAGAGTCACAGGAAAGAACAAGTTTTCTCTTCTGAGCCAGAAGAAAATTCAAAATTTTTCTAATATGGAAAGATATTCAAAGAGTCCAAGTTCAGGGACAAAAATATAAGCAAATGAACAAATAAAAAGCTACTGTTATTGTTTATTAAAAAATTAATTTAGCCGGGTGCGGTGCCACACACCTGTAATCTCAGCACTTTGGGAGGCTGAGACAGGAGAATCGCTAGTTCAAAGCCAGCCTCAGCAACAGTGAGGCACTAAGGAACTCAGTGAGACCCTGTCTCTACATAAAAAGCAAAATAGGGCTGGGAATGTGGCTCAGTGGTTGAGTACCCCTGAGTTCAATCCTTGGTACCAAAGCTAAAAAAAAAAAAAAAGAAAAGTAAAGAAAATAATCTATTGGCTAAAAGACTATTATTTAAAAACTAAGTTGAAATATTAAAAGAGCACTGATTATTAAGTTAACTAATATTTTAGGTATATGATTCCAAGAGGAGTAATAAACAACAGTTTTTAATGTATATAATTATTGAAGTGTATTGCTTAGGTAATTTGAAATTTAATGTTAAAATATCACCTATCTTATAATATGAATGCTATATAGTGAATATACCTAGTATGACTTCTAGTGTATAACATCTATATGGATCTTACACTATTGTTATATAGGATGAGTATTGCTTTAGGGGAGAATTTTTGTTGTTGTTGTTTATTTGTTTGTTTGTTTGTTTATACCAGGGATTGAGCCCAGAGGCACTTAACCACTGAACCACATCCCAAACCCTTTTATTTATTTTATTTTATTTTATTTTTAATTTTGAGACCAAGTCTTACCAAGTCCTTAGGGTCTCACTAAGATGCTGAGGTTGGCTTTAAACTTGTGATTCTCCTGTCTCAGCCTCCAAAGTCGCTGGGAATACAGGGTGTGATACCACATCTGCCTACTTTTGAATTTTTTATGATTTTCCAAATACAGCATTCACTATTTTTCAATTCTATCACCATAACTTGGGGCAATGAGATCTTCTGGAAGAATCAGGGACTGACTTCATGTTATAATCTAAAGACATGATCATGGCAAACAGATAATGTATTTGGGAAAAAGCTAAAGAAGGAATGACAGTACACAAATTAGAAGTCATCAACATCCACAGCAACAATATGCATGGATCTGAGGAACATTTGTAAAGGAATTCAAATGTATTTGTTTCCTGTTAATTTGAAATAGGTTAATTCCTGCACTATCACATCATGTGTCAATACATCTTAAACTT
This sequence comes from Geosciurus inauris, assembly GCA_004024805.1. Lineage (NCBI taxonomy): Eukaryota > Metazoa > Chordata > Mammalia > Rodentia > Sciuridae > Geosciurus > Geosciurus inauris. Next base: position 66,292 of record PVHX01006072.1, read on the forward strand.
GTCATTTTTTTTTTCATATTTCCTAGGAATAAATTTGTAAATCAGTTTAAATTCTGTTAACACTTTATTGCACTAAATGCCATTATCCTATTGGCTTCTAGTAATCTGGAATCTTTCATATAGGTTTCAAACACATACAGTTACAAACTTATGGATTACTTAAATTAGTAAACTTCTCAGAGAGAGAGATTAACAAACTACATTTCCTTAATGTTTATTAAGTATTTATTAATGCATGGTATTTATTAATTCTTACTTGTTGTGTTATCAAACTTTCACCTGCTATGGTGTTACCCTCTAGGGTGCTCAGTTCGTTGTCTCCATTCAACAAAGAATTGAAGAACAGGACACAAAGATAGCAAACAAGAAATACATTTATTGAAAATAGACAGATATACAGAGGTCTGTCCAAAGAAAAGGGGACAAAGTTTTGGCTTGTTCTTTGTATAGTCATCACTGGCCATCTTGACCTGGCTGCCTAAGCCCTTCTACATCATCTCCCTCAATGAATATTAATGATATAGTTGTGATTAGTTACTTTTAATACAGATGATATAAATAGAAACTATATTAGATTATGTTTATAGAGGCGATAGATATTTTGAAGAGGATAAAACAAGACAATAAAATTACATAATAGGCTTCTATAGTTTAATTAGGACTGGGATCGAAAATTATCTAGCTATATCAATTATTGCTTTCTCTTCACCCTTGTAGTATATATTTGTATCAGGTGAAGTACAGAGTGGATAAAGGGCTTCCACAGGAAATAATTTAAATCAGTTTTTCTGGTGTTCAAACATAGTAGAGACATGTGTAAGAGGCACCATCTGATAAAAGATGAGAGAGCAAAGGAAAAATGATGGAGAAAGACCAAGGATGCCTGAGTTATATTTTATTTTATTATTTTTATTATTATTTTAGTAGTAGTAGTAGTAGTGGTAGTGGTGGTGGTGGTGGTGGTGGTGGTGGTACTGAGGTATTTGACCACTCAGCCATATCCCTAGTCCTTTTTGGTTTTTATTTTGAGGCAGGATCTTGCTAAGTGACTTAGAGCCTCACTAATTTTCTGAGAACGGTCTTGAACTCACCGTCTTCCTGCCTCATCTTCCTGAGTGGCTGGGATTACAGGCATTTGCTACTAGCCCTGGCCTGAATTATACTTTAAAACTGCAAAAATTATTAGTTATCAGGAATAATGTCAAAAGTAGAGCTTGGGGGTCAAAATGTGACAAAAGCCTAATTTTAGTAAAAGCAAAGACAAATGGGAGTTGCTATTGTGGCCTCTTGGCCAAAAATTAGCAATGGAAATAGTTTCAGGGGACAACTTAAAACTAAGAGTGCCTATAAAATGACTTCTTGGACACAAAATTAACAGAATAAAATGTCTAACTTCCTCGAGCTGTATGAAGGGGACACAATGCAAACACAGTCTTCGTACTAATATTAATGGGCTGCTATTTTGCCAAATTTTGGTGGTAATGGGAATATGCGTAATTATATATAGTGGGTTATGTGGGTTTATATAAATAGTTCAAAATGATAATTTCTTTTAAAAAATCATTTAACAGGACAGGCTTGTTCCTATAAGCCCTTTTGTCTTTCATGACTTTACTCTAGATTATCTTGCTGATATAATGAATTCCTTAAAAATCTCTTATTTAGAATTCAATGTTTTTTCTTTCTTTCTTCCTACAAAGCCAATGTCATGTGATAAGAAAATATGAATCTGAGCAGTTTAGCAATTATTATGGCTATAATAACTGCAGTGTTGTCCAACACTTTATGTTTAAAGAAAGACTGCCAAATGTAGCACTAATAAGAGCCTCCTTGATCTGTTTTGAAGATGTGATTTTATCTATGTATGCTAAAATACAACAATGGGTAATATTCTGTCATTTTGATACTTCATTTTATGAAGTAACAAAAAATAATCAGCATATGGAGTGAATATAAATCTTATTGTAAAATTCATTTTGAATCTTGGTTTTGATAATAGGATGGAAATAAAATTTTAATTTAGAGACAGATTTCTCTCATAAGCTTAGTTCTGGGTGAGTGAACTACGTCATGCAGTAAGTCAAGAGGGATACTGTCTTCTTAGTAAGTATCTACACAATGTTTCTTTCAAAACATCTATAATTGACTCTAGTCATTGATCAACAGAAAATGAATTAAAAATGTTGCATTTTCCCATCTTTTTGGCCTTTTTTTAATGGATACATTGACTATTCACTTGCCCAAATGTATGTATTTGAATATTTGAATCATTTGCCTTCCAAACCATGCAATATTCAGGAAATACCATTAAGAGTCAGTCTACTAATACAAACCTTGCCAGCAACTCTATGCTAGAGAGTTGCCACCTTTTGCATCCTGATTAAGTAGACAAATGTAAAATTTTCTTAATCTTTAAAAATCCTCAATCCTGTAAGGTAAATCTGCAGATGTTGCCTTCCCAATGGATTTCTTCATTTTCTCAAATCTGCAGGAGGCTTTCCCAGTATTGAAAGGAGGTAGGGACAAAGGTATTGCTTTCACTCTTTCTGCATTCTTATAAATATTTTGTTTCTATCACGACACCTTTATATCCCTCTAGCAGACTTGGACCTAGAAAACTAAAATCCAGGCAGAGATTTCTATTTTGTATGCTTCATTCTATTACATATTTTCCCTGAGACAAATTAGCATAGAATGGCATAGGTGACTGAATACAGACAGTGGTGGAATTACCATATTTCAAAAAGATAATTGTGAGTCATATGTAATACATATGAGTGTCAAGACCAAAGGAGTAAAGAAAGAAAAAAGAGATTAAAAATTCTTGGAATAATTTCAAAAACAAATGGCAGAGAATCCTTAAATAATAATTAAAACCCATGGGAAAATTAGCATGAAACAAAGATACTAAGGATGGGTAGCAATAAATATGAGGAAGAAAATAGTCACAAATAAATATGTTAATTTGGTAAGAATTATTTGTTGACCAAATACTTTGGTTTTGTTTTGTCTATTGTGCTTTGGACACTATGGCAATTTCTAGAAATCAAAGCAAGAACAAGACATGATATGTAGACCCAAAGAGTTCAAAGACCAGTTGTAGAGACATAGATGCAAAATAGCAAATTAAACGGATCATGAAAGTATAAAATACAAGCTTCTCAGATATTGGATAAGGGAGAATGGTGGTGGTGATGAGGATGATGATGATGATGATGATGTAGTACCTGTGTTTCATGGCTTATAAATGAAATCCCACCTGTGTTGAATATTAGGGAGGAAAAGGCAGCATGTGAACAACAAAGAATGTGGCATATTTATAAAACTACAGATGACCCACATGCAAACAAAATTTAAGGTCATCTTAGGAAATAATTGGCTGACTATGAATTTGTTTTCTTTCTCTCTTCATATATTTCATTATTATATTTCATGATATCTTCAGAATACAATAGTATCTTAAACAATTAATGATACCTAAGACTTTATTAGCTGCCACATTATAAGTCTGTAGTCACTTTCACTAGACACTTGGTAGCTGAAAATATGTCATGGAAGAGAATAATCTTTACTGTTTGGGAGTGAGAATTCGGACTTCTTCTTCCATTCATTTATTATGTTTAATAGTGATGCCATAAGCTTGGTTGCACAGAAAGGTAAATAATTATGGTTCTTGCTATTAGAATAAAAATAAGGAGAGCTAAGTTGATAATTATAAGATCAAATGACCAAAGGAGGTAAAATAAAACTGCTAAGCAAGCACCAATTGCAAAGCAAAACCGCTGAGAAAGGCTTTATTGGGAAGTATGCTCCGGGGCATACTCCTGCTCAACAGGGTGGACTGGGAGAAAATGCACGTGTGTTTGGAAGCACAAAGACTTTATAGGGCTCGGTCAGGAAGGGGAAGGCTTAAGACTGGAAGAGAAGGGCTTGAGGCAGGAAGAGGAGGGCATCCAGAGTCCTGTACCCCTTGGTATTGGTCAGGGCGTCTTGCTGAGGTCAGAGTTCTTTTTTTTTTTTTTTTTGGTTCCTGCTTACTGCCGGCTGCTCCTCTGTGCAGGCAGGCTGCTTCCCGCTTCTTTCCCTGCAGTTCGACATCTGCTGGGCCATCCGCTGCTCCTTTCCCTGCAGCCCACTGCTCCATTCCTTGCAGCCCACATATGCACAGGCCAATTGCCTCCTCTCTCCTTGCAGCCCGCATGTGCACAGGCCCATCGCTGCCTCCCTCCTTGCAGCCCGCATGGGCACCCCAAACTCCCTGCAGCCCACATGGGCCCCGGCCTGCTGACGTGAGCTCCCAAGCGGACCCGACAGTAATTGTCAGGTAAAATTTACTTGTGAGCAAAGGTGGTGAGAAATATGGGAGGGGGGTGGCGAAAGCGTTGTTAGTGGGGTAGTTCTAAATTTTTTTACATAGGCATCTGTAGTTGAGTATATATTTGTATAAAAAGATAACAGATAAACAAGAAGGGAAGAGGGAGTAAAGATTGTTCTAGCAGAGGAGAAAACACAAGATGTGGAATTTTTGATGCCAGCTATAACAGTCTCTGTACTAAAATAACCCAATCATTGTGGACAACTCTATAACTGAATAAATTATATAAAATAATTGCTTGCAGACATTAAAAGTAGGCAGCACAAAATTGGGGTTCATGAAAGAAGCAAAGCAAAGTGATCCCAATACAGGCAACCACAAGAAGAAATATTTATATTAATTATAACAAAACAAAGTATTTCGTATATTTACATTGTCTAATAACATATATTTCATGTATAATACCATGTAGCAAATGAGTATATAATTTTATATCATAATATATATTTCCATATTTTTGCATTTGTATTTTGCTATTTATATTGTATAAGTTATTGATATCATAATTAAAACTTACTCCAGTAAATTTTTACACCAAGTATTCCCTATGGCTTTCATCTGCATTTACTGTAATTGAGGAACATACAGTTAGGTACTGAATATGTAACTAGCTATTTACCTATATATTTTATACTTATGATATGGCTATATCTGGGCTAATATTTCATATGTTTTATCAGTTTGTGGTCTGAGGCTCTATTTTACATGGATGCAGCAAAGTAGCTAGAGTGGTAGTGTTCAAATGGAGCTAAGCTGAGGGGACAGATCAGGAGAGAAGGACATTTCAGGAGGCTGAAATGCCCTCAAGGATATTGAAGTCATCTTTCAGAGTGACTAGAATTCCGGTATTTTCAAGACTTCTTAAAATAAAACTGTATAATTTGTGTGATATGAGAAACCCAATTCATGCATTCTTTATAAACTTTGATCTTTTTTTTCCTTGATAGATGCTGTCACAGCTAAAGACTTGGAAGAACATGCAGTCACACACCTAAGTCACACTCTTTCTTAAGCAGAGGCAGAAAAGCCTGTGTTAAGTGTGAGATAAATGAAATCTGTGTTATAAATTTCAGGTAGACTAGCTCAAAAATTACAGTTTTATATTGACCCTGCCCTCTCAGAGCATCTTTTCTTTTCAGACCAAAGTGCAAGAAAGCATATTTACAGTAGGATATGAGAAAAAGATTTAGTATTTTAGCTTTATCTGCTACTGGTAGACTTGAGTGATTTTTATATTACAGGGAAAATGGATTGAAATTGGGATATTAAATCCCTTAAAGGGTTCTAAAACATCAGTTTGATCTTAAGCTTAGCTATGTTCCCATGTAAGCTCCATAAAGGGAGTACTGTACTTGAGTATTGATTAGTCACCTGTGGGAGGTTGCATTCTGCATGAAAGATAGACATCTATTTGGATGCCTATTTGAAAAATAGTAATTTGCTTAGGTAAGAAAATCTGGAATTTTTTTTTTCCCAATTTTGATCAGGGTAAAGCCCACAACACTTTTTTCCTAAATTGTTTTCTTTCTATTCACTACGTTTAACTAAAGAAAAATAGAATCTGGGTCACAGGTGTCCTTGACTTTGCAAGGCATCTTAATCTCACAAATGATTGACCTCTTCCAATCTGATTTCCTACAGCATAGCTTTCTGTGAGCCACAAATCTACAGGTGTAGTGCTGCATGTAACATATATACATAGAAATTCCAGTCTTTGACCACCACCTGAAACTTTTCCAGTTTGCAATCTGTATTTTTTCATTTTTACTCTATGTTTCTTTGATGTCATCATTCATTTACTTATTTAATCCACAGATCCTTACTGTCTGTCAACGATCTGAAAGTTGGATGTGAATTCAACCACTCTCTATATTTTTTGAGCTTTCCCCTAAATGATACAGTATCAGAACTATTTATATAGCATTTACATTGTATTGGGTATTAAAAGTTTTCTAGGTATAATTTAAAGTATATTGAAGGATGGACATAAATTAAATGCAAATACCACACATTTTTTATACATATGACTTGAACATCTCAGATTTTATTTTCATATGGGTCCTGGAACAAAATGCCCACCAGTACCAAAGGATGACTATAGTTGATCAAATTCCATATCCTTTATGAGCCTATGTAATCAATTTTTAAAGTAATCAAGTCATATGTGTACTGAGAAAGGTAAAGAGATTATTTGCTGTGTGCTATGAGAACAAAAAGGAAGGAACACCAAACTGCCTGGAGTGGTTACGAATCATTCTGAGATAATGTGATCTCTAAACTGACTCTGAGAGAGGTGGGAGAGGCAGAAAAGATCCATGCTGGTAAACAGCAGAGAGGCCTGGTATGCCTGTTGAATTCAGGGGTTCTATTGTACTGCTTTCAAAAATAGAAAAGAAAAGGCTGGCAATGAGCCTTGTGTTTGGATCATAAAGGACCCTGCTAGGAATCAAATGTCATTTTGCGAACTTGAGAATTTGACTTTGATTATCATTGATCAGAGCTGGAGTAATTTTCAGGAAGGAGATATAAATCTATTTCTCACTGTCCTTCATCTAACCTCATCTGACCTTGAAATTCTATTTCAGAAGTGTGGACTGAAAATACCTGACTGAATGATGGAACAAAGTTTTAAGTTAGACAACATAATTATTGTGTTGTTAAAACCCATTAATCAAACTGAGTCTACGTACACCCTCCTGATTATTAAACAATAGGAATATTGAAAGATTGACTTCCATTCAAATGAAAAGAAAATTGATGGCTTTTCCCAAGAAATCATATACTGACACTTATTACCAAATAGGGCAAAATAGAATATGGGTAGTCCCAAGAAATATTAATGTCAGAAGTTTTGTTTGAAAATCTTAGTGCAAGTTTTCTGAGAACCCATGTAGGTGTATAAACACAAAGTAATGCATCTTTTTGATTCCTTTCCTTTAGTTTACAACTCTTTCTATTTATTATCATTTTCTTATTGACACAAAACCTTTTACTATCTCCCATGAATGTGTGTTTGTGTGTGGGGGTTTTTTTTTGTCAATATTTTGACTTTTCAGGAACTTTTGTGAACTATCAGACTGTACTCTCTGTCCTACTTGATAATTTTGTTTCATATATTCCAATAAAATTTCCCTAGAGAAACAATATGGCAAATTCAAAAGTTAATGAAAGATTACACATTTTTACTTCTCCAGTTGTTATCAATTATTTGTTGTTTGTCTTTCCTGACAAGAGACGGACTTAATCTTCCAATGTGTCCTGGTCCCTCATCATTGTCCCCAATCCCATATCTCATCCCCATTCTCTTTCATCTTTTTAATTCATCCTTCATCCTGTAGTTGAGAATATTGCTTCAGGAGTTCTCCCTGAAATTTTTTGTGTGGTTTCTAACTACAGTGAACTTTCTTGATGACAACATTTTAAGAAATTAGCTGCTTATTTGGTTCACAGTATCCTCTTCTAAACAAAGATTTGTGAGGTTAAGGCACTGTTTGTCTGGACCAGTATCTTACACATTAAGTTTGGTTTGATTTTCTAGCATGCAAATGCATTTACCAAATGAGTAAATGACTAAGAAGATTGAAAAGACTCAAATCTTTGTTCAAGTTTCTTTTTCATATTGCCACCTTAAACACCATCTCTGAGATTCTCTCACCTTCTAATTTCTAAGTTACCTAGTGAAAATTTTAAACTAGAAGGAAACAAATTTTCTTTCAGGGTTACAGTGCTCTAACTCTACAGATGGTAAGACTGAGAGAAAACCTACCTTCTACTTACATCGTATTGTCATGATGGAGGACATTACCACAGTGATGCCCATGACCTCGTTATTCTCTAGAAGAAAAGAGTGATGTACCTGACTAGTGAGTTTGGGAGAAGGAACATGACACTGGGTTTGCTTATTGGTTGTGAGGTCGTGGACTCTTCTGAAATCTTGGAGTTCAGTTAAAATAACCAGACCAGGACAGATTCTGCTCTTGCAGGTGCAGACTAAGGTTGCCTGTGACTAGTGAACTAAGGATGTCAAACTTTGACCAATTGATCTACAAACCTAATACCTATCACATATCCATTTTTTTAGTAATGGCATTAGTATTATGTTTTCCATTTTACTGTCTATTTGTTTTGCAATTGGTTCTGAGTATTTTTGGAAGGGGTTGTGTCCTTTATGATGCCACTAAAACCAGGCATGATAATGCATACCTGTAATTCCAGTGACTCTGGAACCTGTGCAGGAGGATCTCAAATTTGAAGCCATTCTCACAAGTTAGACCTTGCCTCAAAATTAAAAACAAACAAACAAACAAACCTTTAAAAGGCTGAGGGTTTAGCTCAGTGGTAGACCAGCTCTGAATTCATTCTCCAGTACCATAAATAAGTAAATAAATACTAAAACAAAGCTAAAAGTAATAGAACTTCTTTTCAACTCTTTCAAGGTAAAAAGGAGTGTAAATATTTCTGTGTGTATATATGTGAATATGTATAAACACATTTAAATATATATACTTAAAAAGTGAAATGGAAGACACAGTTTAGATATGTCTCAAAAGCCAACTGTTCAATGGGCACATAATTAAAATTTAAGACATCCTGGTTTCACTAGCTCTAATCATAAACAAAACATGAAATGTGCACTTTAAGACCTCATGAACATTATTAAGTGCAAATAACTCATCAGCTGTAAGCAATCCACTTGCCTTTAAAAGAAAACTCTATTTGCCTTGAAAGAATGTTAGCATGCAGCAGTCAATATACCAAAATTTCTTTATGCTTTATAAACTGTGTTGTGACTTATTTGAGCTGTTCTTCTTATATTTTGGGTTTGAGGTCTCCTGATTTATTATAAACTTCAATTTTTAAAAATTTGATCTGGTTTTATTTTTGACATATATAGAATGTGAATTTACTTCTGTACTATAAAAGCTATTTAGTGTTTCAATTATAGGGAGAATTTAAACTTGTATACTCATAAACCCTGTGACTAATGGATTTTATTACATTTTAGTTCATAATCTTTCAATGTTGCAGAGCAGGGTATATGTTGTGATAGGTGATTTCTTACTGGATACTTGCATATTTTATAAAAGGAAATGGTCATAAACAAATTGGTAAAGTAAATGGTTTAGAAAGTTCTATTTTCCAGTAGTTGCTTTTTTACATGGCTTCAAATAGTAAACATTTCTAATTGTTTAATGAAAACTAAAGTAGTAATGAAATTTTATAGCAATGTATGAACAGTGGTAACTTTCTTCTCATAATGGACTAACATAGACTTCATTTGTTGGAGGAGCAAAGATGAAATGCTGTATGTCTTTTGCTGTATGTCAGTCACAAAGGTGGGTAGCATGCTCAGGAAGACATTGTCTCTTGAATACAAAGTTTAATGTAGAAAATCAGGTATGGTGATGGGAGCCTGGAACCCTAGCTACTCAGGAGGCAGAGGCAGGAGGATCACAGGCCAGTCTGGGCAACTCAAAATAAACAGTAAAAAAAGGATGGAGACAAAACTCAGTGGTAGAGCACCCCTGGGTTCAATCCCCAGTACCACAAAAAAAAAACAAAAAACAAAAAAAATGACATAAAAATTTATCTCAAAAGAGTCAAATTCCCTTTTCACACATTTATAATGATTTTATATTTATTATAAGGAAAATAAGGGTTTTTATAAGACCTTTATAAGTTATAAAACAGGTATCCACTATGTAAGTCATAGATCTTAATGATTAAAAAAGCCTGGAATTTTCAGCAAATTTTGTATCTGCTAAGGAAGAGTGTCCATGAGAACAATGCAACCAGCAAGAAACAAATGAGAGATGGAAAGAGAGAGACAGAACCTTCCTAATATTGTTTCAGATCCTGAGATCAGTAGTGTATGAAGCCACCTCTCTGCCTCTACAGATACATGGTCTGTGTTTATCATAAGCAAACACATTTTCTTTTCCCTTTAAGCTCTTTAGAAATGAAGTTAGTATACCTCATCGTTAAGAGTTTGAGTGACACACAATACATAGCAGCAGTAAATACTCTTGAGGTTTAGGAAGTAGGAAATAAGGAATTTGTTCAGTAAGGGTGGGGAATGATTTAGGGATTAATGAAGGATTACTTTTGCTTCAACATTTCCTCCATTTAAAAGGCTTATATTTTATATATGAAGAAATAAGAAAGTTTTGGGGGAGGTTGGCAGAGCATAATGCCATTATTAACTAGATCTTTCTTGCTAGTTCATATTTACAGAAAAGATTCTAGTATTATAGCAAAGCCCATCAGAAAAGGTCACTTGACATTGGTAATGGTCTGATGGTGGCATGGTGGCAATGAGGAGCCATGTATGCAGCACTCACAGCATAAAGGAAAGATTATAGATGCTGGAACCATTTTAATCCTGTGCACCCTGCTACCCAGAGTGATGAAAGCACACTTATCTATATGTAGTCAGCATAGCATGATGCTTTGTCACAGTGTTTTCTTGTAGTGAATTTTACCTTACTTCAAAGTTGAGGGAACCAAGAGTCATAAAGCTGATGTGCCTAATTTAACAGTTTAGATTTAGAAGATTTGGGATTAGATACTCAGATTTGTCAGGCACATTGCCTACACTAGGCTCCATTTGTTTGTTTGATTTTTATGATTCATTTGCATTTTTATCAATATTCCAATTTAGGAAAGCAGAATCAACATTCTGATGTTGATAAAGCAATAAAAGGGTCAGTCAAATAGAATGATTCATTAAGTGGTCATCTATTGAGAGGATATATTAGTTGAGTGCAAAGTCACTAAAAAGAAAAAAGATAACAAAATGGAAAACACCTAAATCAATAAGAGCACATGTAGAGAATTTTGCCTACTCACAACTTTACAAAAGTTTTATCTTTCTGTGAACTGGACAGCACCATAAAGAAACACTATCAGGATAATTTCAAAATAAAAAGACACATATTTCATTTAGTAGCCACTGCTAAATTTATTCTTTTGTTTTTGACATGTTTTATTCTATCTCAACTCTTATTCTATTCATGAAAATGCAAAAAATACAGAAAATTATATCTTCTCTAAGTAAAAAAATTTAATAGAAATCTTCTCGTTGAATATCACACTAGTTTTTCACACAAAATTGTCAGAAAACTTTTCCTCTTAATTATAATACAATGGCAGTCTGACAGATTATATATTTTTATTACCAAATATCTAAATTCCCTTGGAAATCCTTGAAACTTCTATACCATGAGCATCCATGTATAGATTTATGTGTTGTTAAAATTTTAAATAGATTTAAATGGAAATAATATGTTGACAAAAGAATGTTGAGTATATTTTAATCTTCAAAACTGTTCTATAAATCACCATATTACAAAATATTTCAAGGTCAAACAAGGATGAAAATAATGTATGCCGAGATCTTTTTTTTTTTTGGTACTGGGGATTGAATTCAGGGGTACTCGACCACTGAACCACATCCCCAGCCCTATTTTGTGTTTTTATTTAGAGACAGGGTCTCACTGATTTGCTTAGTGCTTTGCCCTTGCTGAGGTTGGCTTTGAACCTGCGAGTGTCCTGTCAGCCTCCCAAAGTGCTGGGATTACGGGTGTGTGCCACCACACCTGGCTGAGATCTTTTTTAGGTATGAATAAAAAACTAAAACTTTAAATTAGGCATAATAATATCTGATCATCAAAATAAAAATGTGGCTAAACAGAGATATATAGAAATACAGCATTAGTTGCAATATTAGTTAAAACATAGAAGTAAACATGCTAATAGAAATTTTAAGTGGAAAAAATCGCTATGATTCAAAGTTTTACAATGGCAAGCAGATAAGTGTAAATGTCCTTCTGCTTAAAATCCAAGAGTGGCTCTTACTGTTAGTTATATAAACACCCCATGCTTTCTTAACAACTTCTTGTAAAAATTATTATAGGCATATTTTCTGGAGAGAAGCAGCATGATGCCATACTTGACAGTTTATGTCATTTGGACAGTGATCTCAGTTGCACAATAATAATAATCACACTGGGTATCTATTGTACAATAATTACCTTCTATGAATTTTTTTAACTAAGTAGTACAATAAGTTATAGAAAAATGTTTTGTGGAATTTTTCTGGCTCTGAGATATTTATTTACCCCTTGCTGTAGTTTGGATCTTGAATGTTTACCCAAAGCACAGATGTTAAAGACTTGGCCTTCAGCTTGTTGCTTTTAGGAGGTGGTGGATACTTTAAGGGATGTGACCTAGTGGGAGGTCTTCCAGTCACTGTGAGTATGCCCTTGAAGGAACACCAGGACTCTAGTGTTTTCCTTTTTCATTTTTACTTTCAGGCCATGAGGTGAGTGGTTTAGCTTTGTGATGCCTCTTGCCAAGATATGCTGCCTTATCACATGCCTAAAAGTAATGGCTCTAATAATCATGGACTGGAACCCGTGATGTCATGAGCCAAAAATAAATCTTTTTTTTCTTTATATGATGATTATCTCAGGCACTTGTTGTAGTGTTAGAAAACTGACCAACACATAAAACTGATGTTGAGGATTGAAGCTATTAAATATAGCTATAGTTGAGAAAATATTGAGACAATTTTGGAATAGTTTTAAAGGAGAATTTTGTAAAATTTTAAAGTAGTGGGCTTGAAAAAGCTTAGCTATTATAAGCAGAGTTTAATGGGAAATTCTAATGGGGGCTCATAAGATCAGAGTGCTATTAGAAACCCAGACATTAAGGGCTGTGTTCATGACTTTTTACATGAGGATAAAGACACAGTTGGCAATTGTACTAGAATCTGCTCTTGTTACACAGTGCTAATTAATTTGGGTGTATTCTATATATTTTCAGACACTTGTAGGGAGCTGAGATTAAAGGTGATGGACTAGTATGTCTGGCAGAGGAAATTAAAAGGCAATAAAGCATTTTGGCTGTGGCATAGGTGTTACTGGTGATTTTAGCCAAATTTGCAGTAAGAGTTGGGACCAAAGAGGATCAGAGCCAAAAGATTTGAAAGATGTTCCTCTTGGCCAAGAAAGTAGTACATGTATAATATGTTTAATTTAAGCCAAGGAAAGTGTAGTAATTAGTAATATTAAAAAGAAGCCAAATGGTTTGTACTACCACAATAGGAAAGATGCTTCAAAGGAATCTACAAAGCCACCTCATTTATCATAGGTTTAAAGGTGTAGGAATGCAAATTTGTTTTTAAGACATTCCTTTTAGGAAAAAACAGCACTATGCCACAAGGTGAGGCACTCAAAGGCCACAGCAGCAGTGGTTCAAGTGGTTCCAGGTACAGCTTCTGCAGGCAGCCAGCTTTGGGGTCGTCCACATGCTGGTTCTCAGGCAAGCAGAATGCAAGTGATGTAGGGTCATGGGCGCTTAAACCAAGGTTACAAAGAAAGACTGGGAGGCCAGGCTGTGTGCTTCAGGGTCAGAGTGTTTGTAAAGAGGTCCTGAAATTAACCATGAGAGTGAACCTGAAGCTACTGTGGAGACTCAGGGAGATAGAGCTACCAGGAATGTGGAACACCTGCCAAGGAAAGACACAGGCATCAGGAGAAGCCAGCCCAAGAGACTGACTTTGTGAACTCTAACCAGCAAAGCTATAGGGAAAGAGCTTCAGGGCCTTTGAGAGTTCATATTCTGCCACAGTGTGTGCTAGATCCTGCAAATGCATCTTTAAGGTTTCAAGTGTGCTCTGTTTGGTTTCCATCTTACTGTGGTCCAATTTTTCCTTACCGTTGTCTAAATTTTTTTCTTTAGGAATGGAAATTTTTACCCTGTTCCTGTATCATCATTGTGTCTTAGAAGTATATTATTGTTGTTATTGTTGTTGTTGTTGTTGTTGTTATTATTATTTTTTTCCAGAGACTCTTTGCTGAATTTTTCATGTTTCTTGTGGATACAAAAAAGTATGCTTTGTATTGTTAAAATGACATGAAACTTTGGAGATCAGTGATGGAGTGCTATAGATTGGATCCTGAGTATCCCCAAAGGCTTATGTATTAAAAGGCTTGGTCCCAGCTTTGTATAATTGAGAAGTATTGAAATCTTTAGGAGGTGGTTACTAAGATTAGATGTTCAGGTCATTGGAACAATGCTTTTGAAAGGGATGGTGGGACCCCAGTCTATTCCCCTTTTCTTTTTACTGACCATGAGGTAAACGATCTTGCTTCCCACATGTGCCCACCATGATGTACTACCTTGTCACAGATCTAAAAGCAGTGAGGTCAACTTAATATAAAAAAATAATCCCTAAAAATAAGAGCCTTATGTCAGGTATTTGTTATAGTAATGGAAAACTGTCTAGCATACTACCCTTGGATTATCAGGGATAAATTGTGCATCTATAGAAGAGTGGGATAACTTTTGTTTTTTAATCACTAGTTAAATTAAATTACTAGTGTTAGTTTTGATTTTTTTTCTATTATAAATATTCTCATTTGAATAAGCACCATACTTTCCATATAGAATTGTCATCAAATGTGTTCACTCTGCATGAAGCAGCTAATAGTTACCCTCTCCATGCATTTTTGCTTTTAGGATTTCATTTTAACCATGATTATGAATATTAAATGTAAAATTCCAGAAATAACTCAAGTTTTAAACTGCACTATTCTTAGTAGCTTGATTGAATCTTATGAATCTTCATCCCATTGAACATATGAATCATATATTTTATTTCAGTGTATCCACACTATATAAGATATCTTCCCATTAGTCACTTAGTATCTTTCTTGGGTATTGGATCAATTCTTTCAGTATTGCAGTATATGTGAGAGAAACCATAGTCACATAACTTTCATTACAGTACATTAAATTTTTTTATTATTATTGTTAATCTCTGTGCCTAATTTATAAATGAAACTTTATGATAGGTTATACAGATAGATATAGATACATAGACAAAGCAGGAATATTAGGGTTCAGTACTATTTGTAGTTTTGGGCACACACAGGGTATCTTGGGATATATCCCCACACATATTTGAAGATTACTATACTGAAAAAGGTGAGATTTGGAGTGTGATTTCCCTCATAACATTATATTTTTGTCTGTTTATTTCTCCCACTAGCTTTTGTTGAAAACTGTGCAACTTTTTTTCTACATATGACCAAAGAATCCAATTAAAACTGAAATACATCACTTGTCTCCATTGCATTTCATTGGTTCAAATCAGCACCATCTGGTATTTTTGTGGTCTGTGGTTTCCATAAACATACATATTGAGGTTAATTCTGGTTTTCTGTCAGTAATAAACTATGGAAAATGTCAGTTCATAATCAGTGACAACTCGAAAAATGGTGTGGCCTGCCAATTTAGGCTGACACATGTGGGGTCTGTTCACTTTGGTGGTTTCATATATGCCCAGACATGATGTACCTTCAAGAAATGCTGAAGGAACTATATTTTAATCTTTTGAGAATATTTTACGCCATGTTGTTGATGGATTATTACACTTTTAGGCACTTATAAACTCAAAACTTCCTTGATATTATGGTATTTTTACATTTGACTTTAATCTGAAGATTACTTTTGGAAAATATGAAATTCTCATTTTACTACTGTCTATTTTTGGCTACTACTATTTAAAAAACCCAGTGAAAATGAGAAATGAAATTTTAGAAATTACCTCAAATAATTTTCCTAACCTAAAAGAGACATTTGATCAAAATCTCCTTCTATCTCTTAATTCATTTTTAATTTATTTTTAATTGGATGAAAATTCACTTTCAAAGTGGTGTTGATAATTAAACCAAATTTTCATTCAAGGAAAATAGGTTATATGATGGACTGAAGGTAAGTTTTATATAATTGTATAATGTTATTAATCTATGACCTTTTATAATTTTCTGCTTTATTAAGTGGATATTTTGTTCATTAGATCCAACAGAAGAAATATTAGAATTTACAAATAGTAGAAATTCTTATGTGATATTAAGAATAACATACAGAGAGATCATGTCAGCAAAACATCAAAACATGTATTAAAAATTCAAAATTCAAAATCATACCCTGTTTAGAGTAGAGCACAAATGGCAGCAATATCTTCTCCAACATAATCTAAACAATTTTATATTTGTAGAGGAAAATTTGTCAAAAATTCACATTAGAAACAAAATTCAGAGCAATGTCTCTTATGTCTTTTCTTTATAAGTTATCAGTTTGTGAGATAGCAACCTCAAAGTAAAAATAAACAAAAAGAAATAAAAATACATTTTTCTAATATACTAAATTTTCATCAGTTCAATGGACTCTGATAAATGAATATTGAGTAAAATCACTTCTTCATACCATGCCTGTTTCAACAGCTTATTTAACTCTTAAGTGTGAAAACAGTAAACCTGAAAGTGCCTTAGGAAAGTAATGAGGAAGAAAATGCAGAGAGAGAAAACCCAGGAATTAACAGGCAAAAATAAGGTTTTATGAGAAAGACACTATGACACTAAACTAAACCTAATCTATATTTTCTCTTTCAGTCAGTTTTCCTTGTTCCTTGACTTCCTTTTCTTTGTGTGTGTGTGTGTGTGCATGTGTGTGTATGTGTGTGTGTTTGTGTTCCTTTCTAAATATTTCAATTATTATTTTCTTCTTTTACAGTTGATTTTTGTAGTCTTTCATTCAAGGTTTCCTCCATCAAATACTGTCAGATATGGGCAAGCCACCATCTGGTTGTGATTGGAAGTCAAACACTTTGCACTTCTCCTGTGGCCTTGTAATTGCCTACACAAGAGCAATCAAACATACCAGCCAGCATAACTATCTGTATCAGTTGGAACCCTGTCTTTATTAAAGTGAACACATCAGTTTAAACACATTTACTTCGACAGTTATTTCTGTTGGAAAGAAATCAAATGCCTGTCTCAAGGTTTCTTGAAGAATGGGTTGTATGGTTTTAGGTCCAGAATGTGGGGGTATAATCAAAAGATATGCCTTGCTCTTTTTCTGTGGATAGGAAATGATGTGAAAATCAATATAAAGTGACCCTTTTGAGGAAAACCTTTAAATCCCAGCCTGTGAAATAATGTTTATCATTCCTGTTTTTATGGCATTTCTCCTTCATAATAAACTAAGAATTCAAAGCAATTTCATATTTTCTGGATAGATTTTCCTCTATATATTAAAAAAACACTTCACATAGTTAACAGTTGACAATAAGTAATTTCATGTTGATGGTTTTATCCAGTTCACCTTCTGCAAATTCAGATCTAACAGTAGTTTTAAAGCCAGTGTCACAAATAGACTACATAACACAGATGAACGACTGGTTACTCTCAATATGGCTTAAAGGGATTTAGAGGATTTTGATAAACAGTAACAATTAAATCACATTTCTGAAAACTCTTCATATAAAAATATGTAATTATATGATAAATGGAGAAACTATTTCCTTAAGATCTCTCTGAGTTCTACACATGTTAAATCATATTTGATAAAAAAGGATTAAAAGGATAAAATTAAAACTATATCCACTATCAAATTTCAGGTTTTACAAAGCTGCCTTCAGGTTACTAAACTAATGAAATTAGTAATGTTTGGTGATTTGTTAAATTAAGACTTAAATGATCAATTGGAATTATCTTTATCACACTGTCTGTTGGTTTCAAATTCATAGTTTTCCAAAATTGTCAGTCCCTAGGAATCGTGACAATGTCTTTTTCTTCTCTGAATCCTAGTTTACTTCTTTGAATAAGAGAGGAATTCAATCCATGCCTCTTGAATGAATTAAATAAAACCATAATCACATACTGCTCAAAATCTTACCAGAAATAATTAATCTGCTCTTCTGGAATGGATCTCTCTCTATATATTTATAGCAACTCATCAAAATAATATTATAGACCAGAAGTAGTTTTATATATACTGATGATAGATACTTTTAAATGCCTTTCTAATACTTCCTCTTTGTCTGAATTTGCTATTTGATACTGAACTTGATACACGTTTCTTTGATAAATTCATTATACTAAGCAATCAGTGGGTTGTGGAGAGTTATGATTATTCTAACAGACTTTTATATACCAGTAAGGCAGAAAAAAATGAATTGCTAACCACATTTGTAGTTTTCTAGACAAAAAAGTTAAGCATTTATGTTGTGTTGACATTATATACTTTTCCCCACTCAAAATAACTGGATTATGAGCTCTATTTGTTTTACTAATGTGTTTTGGAGAAATAAAGACAAAATGTTATGGAGAAACTTTCTCTAATTTTACTTATTTAGCATAAATATCCCATGTGAAATGGTTTGCAAAAGGACAGTCATTTAGGGAATTGAACTAATAGACCTGTTTTAGTTATCTTTTTGCCCACACAGAAATAAATATATTTATGGTTCATAATGCAATGGTGCATGCTAAATGAGCATTTATTAAATTGTGCTGAAATAAAAGCTTGTCCTCCTAGTTTTCTGTTAATTTCTACAAACTTATAATAGACTTGAAAGACACAAATAACTAGAAATCATTTTAATTTTGTTCAGTTCAGCACATATTTAAAAATTCCCACCCGGCAGATACTGGTTATATTATTTCCAGTCCTTTTCATCCTTAACAGCTTTAACACATGGTCTGAAAAAGTGAAATATTTGAAGATAGGAGAAAATATATGCCATAATTCTAGCCAAAGGAACCTAATTGTCACTATGTTGCAGGCTTACTAGAATCTTTAGACTTGCTAATAATTAAAAGGGGCAGATAGTTTCACACCTTGAACAAAAGTTTATACTTGTATCTGTGGTGACCATATGACTGAAAAGGCATGAAGAAGGCAGGCTGGTTAGTAAGTCTAACACCAGCAATTGCCTAACCAGATGTCAGATTACTTAAGCAGGTTTCTTTACAAGTTATTATATTTTCAAATATTAGTCATATTTTTGTGTTGTAATTTAGTTTATTGAATCATTCTTCATATATGTATTTATTGAATTCTGTTCTGAGCGAAAATAAGAAAATAGCACGTTTATCTTACTGTTTCACTTTTTCAAGAACTATTAAATATTAAGTGCTTCTATTTTTTCTTTTTCTTTTCCCTTTTCTGTTTATTTTATCTTATTTTATTTATCTTTTTTGTTTAAGCCAAGTCTATGCTAGGTTTGATTATGGATGAGAGAAAAATGAACACACCAAAAATAGGTTATTTTAAGTCTGTGCAAACATTTATAGATACTGACATACATTATTTAACGTGGAGAATACATGCCAGAATGCATGAAACTTATGTGACTTACTGTAACAACAATGCTTTAAAACTAGAAATCAATACCAATCAAAAACTGTAAGAAATATAACCACTTGAAAATATTGAAATTATCTTTTAAACATCAGTTAAATTATAAAGGGTATACAAAATTAATTTTGAATAGTTTAGACTTTAATGAAATTTGAGACATTGAATATTAAAACCATGGTACATGGTCTGAGCTCTACTGGAAAGAAATATACAGCTTTAAATACTTTATTTTTGAGACAAAATTCATAGAATTAATGTTAGAAGAACTTATATTAAAATATTACTAAGTAGTAAAATACAAAATGAATGAAAATATGAAAATAAATTCAGAATATATATTATGTATATATTATACACACACACACACACACACACACACACACACATATATAATAAGAGAACCCAAAAGTATAAACTATAACATAAATGAAACTATAAGTGGTTCTTTGAAAAGATGAGTATCACTAACTAAATACTGGTGACCTGATAAACATACACACACACACAAAATATCTGTACACTCTAACACCACTCTCCCACATTTTGAATATTTTATGTCAATTTATATCTTCTTATGTTGCTTATTTCTTAAATTATTTTTGTAATTATTTTAATTGTTTCATCTTCTAGTTGTCATACTAAAGATATAAATGGTTATATACCATTATTTTAGTACAGAGAATTCTGAATTTGTCTGATTACTTATTCTCAGCATTGAGTTTTATGCCTTCAGATGTTTCCTTTCTCTACTGTGGGATCTTAAATAGCTGCTTTCACAGAAGTGGAGATTAGACAAGTGACTACCAGAGGCTGGGGAGGGGAGAAGAAAGGGAGGAGGGTGAGGAGAAGTAGGTTAATGTGTACAAAATTAAAACAGAGGGGATAAATACTGGTGCTCCATTGCAAAACAGGATGATTGTATTTAATAATAATGTGTTTTATCTTTAAAAATATCTAGAAGAAAAGATTCTGAATGTTCCCACCACAAAGGCATTATAAATGATAGAGGTGATTTATATGCTTATTATCCTAATTTGATCATTATGCAATGTATACATGTATTGAAACATCACATGCTATCCACAAATATGTATAATTATTATGTGCAAATTAAAAATAAAATAAAACTTGTAAGAAAACACAAATAAAAATAACTTTATTTGGCAAGAGAAAATCCTGTAACTTCAGATGTTAAAAAATTAATCTGCAATTATTGTTTTAATTTTTAATACTTTTAGAATTCAAAATAGTACAGCTAATTGATGTGAAGATCTGAAATAAAAAGCTGTATGGACAAAAAGTATAGAAGAAAAAAAAAACAGTTTGTTTTTAAAAATTCCAAGCCCACAGAATTTTATAGACAATTTCATCAAACAACAATATTTATGATGTAAATAAAATATGAATAAAATTTCAAAAACAGCTATACTATATATTAGAAGAAAAATATAAACATAAAATATAAAAGCTGTTATACAATATAAACAATAAAATATAAGCTATGTTAGACTTATACTATTTAAAATTTTATACTAATAAACTACAATTTATATTAGTAGGCATAATTTGTATGGTATGTTAAATCCATTTATGTTAATTAAATACTTTCAGCCTCTGCTCTGTTTAAAATATGGCTGTCTCCTCCAAAACTCATATTGAAACTTAATTCTCATTGTGAGGTATCGTGGTAAAAACCTAATCTGGTTGTGGTGTTTAGAGCTGGAACTACTTTTTTTTTTTTTTTTTTTTTTTGGTACTGGAGATTGAACTCAGGGTCACTCTACCACTGAGCCACATCCCCAGCCCTATTTTGTGTTTTATGTAGAGACAGGGTCTCACTGAGTTGCTTAGCACCTCGCCATTGCTGAGGCTGGCTTTGAATTCGTGATTCTCCTGTCTCAGCCTCCCTAAGTGCTGGGATTACAGGCTTGCGCCACCGTGCCCAGCTTAGAGCTAGAACTTTTGAGAGATGACTATAAGAAGGTAAGACCGTCAAGATGAATCTTGCAGGAGTGAATACTAAGACTTTATAAGAAAAGAGAGAGAGGAAATCTCAGTGTAGTTTTAACTTGCATTTCTGTAATTGCTAGAAATGTTGAACACTTTTTCATATGGTTGTTGGCTATTTGTAGTTTTTCTTCAGTGAAGTGTCCAGTTCCTTTGCCCATTTATTGATTAGGTTATTTGTTTTTATTCTGTGATTTTTTTTTAGGTCTTTATATATCCTGGAGATTAATACTCTATCTGAAGCACAGGTGGCAAAGATTTTCTTCCATTTTGTAGGCTCTCTCTTCATGCTCTTGATTGTTTCCTTTCTTTTAGTTTGATATCATCCCATTTATTACAAGTGGCAACAAATGTGGTGAAGATGTGGGAGGAAAGGTAGACTCATACATTACTGGTAGGACTTCAAATTGGTGTAACCACTCTAGAAAACAGTATGGAGCTTCCTTAGGAACCACTATTTGACCCAGTTATACTACTCTTAGTTATACATCCAAGGAAGTTAAATCAGCATACTACAGTGATGCAGCTACATCAATGTTTATAGCAACTCAACTCAGTAGCTAAGCTATGGAAAAAATCTAGGTACTCTTCAACAGATGCATGGATAAAGAAAATGTGGTGTGTACGCTCAATGTAATATTACTCAGCCATAAAAAAAGAATGAAATTATGGCATTTGCCAGTAAATGGATATGGGTATAGAGACTATCACGCTAAGTGAAATAAGACAAACCCAAAAAACCAAAGGTCAAATGTTCCTTTTGGTAAGTGGATACTAACATACAACAAGGGGGAAGGGAGAATAGAAGTTCAGTGGATTAGATAAAGGGGAACGAAGGGAAGGGAGCGGGGATAGAAGAGACAGTAGAATGAATCTAACATGACTTTCCTATGTACATATATGAATACATCACAGTGGATTTCCACATCATGTACATCCACAGGAATGGAAAATGAATTATAATAGAAAATACTCCATGTTTTTATAAATATGTCAAACTCTACTGTCATGTATAACTAAAACGAACAGATAACATTTAAAAAAGGGGCGGGGAGACAGGTTTATGCACTCTCCCTTCAATTCTTATAGTGATACTCTGTGCTGCCTTGAGACTCTGCCAGCAGGGAGGGTATCACCAGGTGTGATTCCTAAACCATGAACAAGAATCATGGGCCAAAACAAAAACTCTTCTTCACAATGTACCCAGTCTGTGGTATTGTATTATTAACAATAGAAGACAGACTAAGACAGCAACTAATGCTTGCCATCATTACTCCATTTGTATGATTATTACCAAGAAGAACATTTTACTCAATTGAAATAAGTACAAGCTATGGGGTGACAAATTGCATTAAAATAGTAGGCAAACATCTTGTTAAAATCAGTCTTAATAACAATAAAATTATTGCAAGCTAAAGCAACAAATGAGAATTGTTATCCTGTGGACTACATTAGAACATCTCAACATTCTTAAAGTTTTCTACTCACAGTCTGACTTTCTCATCAATAGATCTATGTATTAAAATTCAAACCTATAATCTCCACTTAAAAAATTCATGTTCTTAAATTCAATAGGTTCATATAAAACTGAAAATATTATTCTCTACAATAATTATTTTTCAGGTTCCCTGACTTCAATTAACAACATATTTCATGAGATGGTAAAAGTAATAATTAAGGCAATCTTGAATATATTATGTTTAAAAAATCCACATATTACAAAAACTACTAGTTTTACTTCCAGTCTCTTAAATTTCTTACACTTGTTACCAAAACCACATAATAAAACTACTCTTTCTTCTTACCAGCACTTTTACTTTGGCTTCCTGATATTCTTTTTAAACACAACATGGTCATCCCTTCCCGAATTTTACCCCACTATATGCAAGAATGTCCTTATTAAATGCAAAATAGATCATGACACCCTTCAACCTTCCCACTCATCCAAACTACTTGGATGAAGAACAAAATATTTCAAATGGCTTACAAAGCTCTGGGCCTTGGTTAGTTTCCAGCCCTTGCTGAAACAATCCCTCTGCCAGTCTTTCACATCTCTGTGCTGCATGCAAAATGACTCCTGATCACAGTAGACTTTGTTGTACAGAGCCGTTGTTCCCTTCTGCACAATCCCTCTCTCAGGCAAAACAATCAAAGAAGAAAAAAGGCAACAAGTCATCCAAGAAATATTGGTTTTGAAGAAATGTCTATAAAGATCAAAGTTAGTAGAAATACATTTCATTATTTTTATGAATATTTCCAAGCCTAGGCTTATATTTTTACACTTGTAATTGTTCTTCAAAATGGTAGTTTTTCTGTCATTGACTTTAATATAAAATATTATTACCTGCCTGATTGTATATATATTATTTAGCATAACTTACTTTGAACATGCTAAACTTTACAATTTAAGAGATAGTTCTTATAATTGTATGAAATATAGATATATTTTAAAATAAATTTGAATCATTAAATTAATAGGATTCTGGTGTTCTTAAAAATCAATAGTTTATAATTTTGCTGAAACATTTTGTTAGTAATAGCGAGTGGGATATTTATAACATCTTTATGTTGCTGTGTTGACTTCATACATTTGAAGGCAAAAATTATTATGTTAGAGTAAAATAAGGATACTGAGCTTAGTGCTTTCCTCCATCTGTGAAGGTGGTGGGAGGAAAAGGGAGAATAAATAGAGAAGTACAATTTCTATGTGTCCACTTATTTCCAAGAACTTGGTGGATCTTTGCTGTGATTTGATTGTACACAATTCAGTCACTTTTCTTGTCTAGAAGTATAAATTCTCAGACTCTAAATGCCTGAGGTTTTACTAGAATCTCTCAAACTGTCAGTTCCTCTGTTGTTTTAAATGACACTGGAATATGACTAGTTACATTTACCAAAGAGGGGCCTAGGTTTTAATTCCTTTTTTATTTTTGTAAAACTTTCTTGGAAATTAGCATTATTGGTCTCCACCACTTCTTGTCCTAACAACTTTTATGAGAATTTTGCTCCAGATCAAGTTAAATATGTACTCTACACATGAAATTTGCTATTGGTTGGCTATGATGTAATTGTGTCAACCTAAATTGCACTTGTTGATTGCTAGAGCAATAATATTAAGAGGTGATGGGACCTGCTGGTAGTGAAGCCTGGTGGAAAGTTGATGGATTTGCCACTCTCAGAAGGGATTAAAGTTGTTCTCATGGGACTCTAGTTAGCTCCTAAAATAAGGTGATATAAAAAGGCAACACTGACTCTTCTTACACCTGTTCCCACCATGTTCACCATGGTGACATCTTCCATTATGTGACATCGTAGGGAGAGGCCCTCACCAGGACCAACACAATGTTATTTTGACTTTTAGCCTCCCAAACTGTGAACCAAATAAATACTTTTCCTTACACTGGGTCCAATTTGGGGTATTTTGTTATTATAATGGAAAATAGATTAAAACAAAATTATATTTTAGAATTCAAGGCAATTACAAAAGAGAATGAGAGGGATAATACTCGAAGAAACTAATAATATAAATATTCTACTGTTTTTCAATATGAAAGGGTATTTCAAATCTTATTACTCTGGCAATGACAGAATTCTCATTGAATAACTATAGGTTGACCTTTGCCTTCTCCCATAAAGAGTCTGGCTTTGTAGACCTGTGTCACTGTTACCTTCCAGTCTTTCTTAAGAGAATCTCTAAGTCTTTCCACTAGAAGTTTCATCTCTCAGCTCTTTCTTTGTTTTGTTACTTTGAACAATTTCTGAGTTTGGTTCACATGACTATGTATATTTTCTTCTCAAACTTTTTGGGCTACAAAGAGAATAGTCAGTTCTACAAATGAGCTCCAAAGCCATTAATGCCATTCCTCTTCTGTCTTCCCACCAGTGAGAAGTTACTCTTTATCTGAAGTAAACACAGATCCCTCATTTCTTTAGTGATTCAATTAGTACACACTGAGTTAATGTTCCTTCCCCTTTTCATACAGTTGTAGTTTTATTTGATAGGAACGATAGACACTCTCCTTCATTTCCCAAGATAAATTTTCTTTCCCACATAAATCCTGGATGTATTAAAACAAAGAAAGTTTTATAACCATTAAATGTTAATTTCTCTCTGTTACTCAGAGCAGTGGGAATAGAAGCAATAAACCAGCTCTGAAATTCATATTTTACCTGAAATCTCCTCTCTAATGAAAGAGGTCAGGAAGGAGATGGTGCCAAACTTTGTGTATATTCTCACGTTCTCAAAAATACTTTTTCAGTTCAAATGGACCTCTGCAGTCTGAATCCCAAACAAAAAAACAAAAACTCTCTTGGGAAACAGACAGATTTCCTCTTTCTTAAGAAAAATAAATTTGTCAATCATGTCACACAGCAGTCTATTTTATGTATTACCACAAACAAAATTACTTTTATAAATACTTATGTCTCTTTAAATTTAATTATTCTAAATATTGTTATTAGAAGAATTTTGTTATTAGAAGAAACTACCATCTGTACACCAAATTACCAAATTACCATCAATAAAATAAAGAAGTTATCTGAGTTTATAAATAATACCAATATGTTTTCCCCAAGCATTTAATGTAAATCATTAGGCCTTCTTAAGAAGGACTGGGAAAACCAGAACTGGACATAGATATATAGATACATAGATAATATGTTTTTTACATAATATCCAGAGAATATATCATAAGTAATATTCATGTGGAAATAAATTACATATGTGTATGCATATTAATTTTTGCTGATATTTTAGAGTTCTATAAAGTTCTTTAGGTGATAATGGTGAAATAGTTTATAATTTAAATAGTAATTCATTAAAGGATTGACTTAACAATTATATTTTTTTTGAAAATAAGCAAAACTTCCATTAGATATAGTGAATATTATTGAGATTCAGGTTATTTTAATTAAATGCTTATATGTAAATATGATGATGTTGACTAGTATTAAATTTGATGATAAAACATTTTTTTAAAAAGTTTTGTTAAGAATTGGGTGAGAGGTCTATGCATGGATTTATGATGCACTTTTGTTTCTCTAAGTAATGCTTAAGTAATTTGTACTGCTTTTCTGCCTACTTCTTACCACATATTTAAAATGTTATAGCTGTCTGCTAACTGGGGACACATTTCCTAGAATAATTGTACCAAAACGAGGTTTACAAGAAAACAATGCTGGGAGTTTTTATCTTTCCTTTTCTCATTTTAATTGAAAAGCAATTTTTACCTTATGCTTTGCTTATATTAGTGATAGTTAAGTTACTTGAGTATTTACATGGCATGAACTCTTTAGGAATATTAGAATATTATATATACTACATTTTACTGAATAATGATTTATGCAAATTTGTTGCCTTAAAATAGCAATTCTATTTTAGTTTCTGTGACTTGGAGGTTGGGGAAGGACTCAGCTGGGTATTTGGTTTAATGAGGTCAGGACTGGCTTATGTTGGCTGGATTCCTGCATGAGGCTGAAGTAAGCTGCTGGGTCAGCTGTAGGTTACATTTGTGATCCTCCAGCATGCTCCACATGGCTTTTAATGGCTATCAGAATGCTGCGTGTGAGAGGTGAAGCACACAAAATTTAGCTGGAGGAATGACAGGACAGTGATTCCAACTGTTACTGGTCAAACTGAACACAGGCCAGCTCAGATTCCAAAGAGGAGAATTTGGCTCCAGGGATAAATTACAAAGAATTTCAATCAGTTTTGCAATGTACAACAATCACTTTTCTCTCATTTTGGTCTTCAATATTGGGCTAGAATTTTTGGTAAAAGAAAAAGCTTTCAGTATTTTATTATTTTTAAGAAGCTTACAAATTATGATAAAGACGTTAGTGACAGCACATCAAAAATGAAGAGTATTGATATATTTTTATGTTTTAAAGGAATTTACATTATACTAGGTCAGCCCATACCAGGCTTATAGAAACCTTCAGAATCTGGAAAGAATGAATGCAGTCTGTGTCTCATGAAAGTAAATTTGTTTCATCAGCAATTCCACTTAGCTTCACATAAAGGAAACCCAGACTTAAGAGCAGATCATTGCTCTAAACATAAGCAACAGATATCATGTTTAGAAGTATTCTGTAGGAATCAAGAAAAGGTTACTATTGGTGACTGCTTGTATATGCCTATGGGTCTTCCAGCACCTGTGAACTGTTACCACAGCAGGAAACTTTTCTGAGTTTGGTTTCAACTGTTTTGTACACCAGACATACTCATAATACTATATGTCTATATGCCTATTTCTGAGAATGGTTATAGTGCTACAGAAGACAAAGGTATAGGCTCCTGAATCTGAGTGACAACAATGTAATCATAATTGTATTTTCTTGTGATGTGGTAATTTATGATTTGATTTGTGCTTCTTATTTTCCTGTGTGCTTTATGAACTTAGCAGGTTATATAGATTCTTTATTTTCTTCTCAATGTTTAACAAAGCCACTTCATTAAATACAGTTTCAACAATGGTAAATAATGTAGAAAGGTATGGTAAAGTAGGACCAAGGGCTGTTTATTAATCAGGTTTGATTTACCATAACAAAATACTAGAGATAATTAACTTATAAAGAAAAAATATTTATTTTGAATCATGACTCTAGAGGTCCCAGTCCAATTTGAAGTACCTTTATTATTTTGAGCCTCCGTTGAGGGTAAAACATCATACCAGGAGTATGTGGAAGAACAGTCTGTTCACCTCATAACCTCATGTGTCATGAAGTGAAAGAAGAGGAAAAATTGGGGTCCCATAATCTCATTCCAGGAAATACCAGACAGGCGGTTAAAATGTGAGACTGCCCTTTATCTCTTTTGAGTACACATACTTGCCCACATTTGCCTAAGGATTTTCCATACGGCTCATTTCCCAGAGTTCTATAGGACCTCTCAATAATGCCAAGGGACCAAGGGACCATAGGGACCAAGTCTCAATCCATTAAAATTTGAGGAACATTCATTTTCCAAACCATAGCACATGGGTTCCTAACCAGAATGCAGCATAGTATATCTGATTATACTGGGGACATTAGTGCCTGAAGGAAAGAACACAAAGAAGGGAAAGAAAGACCACTTGACTTTATTCTTTTGGAGAACTTATTCATTTCCTTACTGTAAATAAACATAATAGAATTATTTGCTTTTAGGCAAGAACTTAAACAGACTCTCTGAGCTTATAGGTGAATACAGTACCATGGCAAACTACAGAAGAATCTCCATTCTAACCTCTATTTTGGAGCTGATCTCTAATGAAATCTATCAGAAAAGAAGTATAAAGAGTAGAATTTATAAACAATGAAATACAGCAATCCAATTAAAATTAACAACACTTTCCCTAGCAGGAAAATGAAACAGGCTTAACAGCATGGGACACCATTGAAAGCTAGATATAAGTGAGGAAGCAGAAGTATTGCTTATGCTACAAGAGTTGGTATACTAACACGTGATAGTAGTATTTTGCATTTAAATGCTGCATTCTTTTGTGAAAACTTTCTTTATTGATAATTATCATTCTTAGAAACTTCTTAAATGAAGATGGGCATAAAGATATTACCCCACTGAAATTCAGACAAAGATAATAGAAGCAACATGTTTATCAATTTTAAACTTCATGGTTTGAAGTTGGTGTCAATTATCTACTAAATAATTTGGAAAATCTTTAAGTATTGAGGTAGGAATGTGCCCCCAAGGATTCATATGTTGGGTCCAGGGTGGCCATGTCAAGATGTGGGCCTAGTTGAAGGTGTTTGGGTTGTGGGTCTGCAACCTTATGAATGTATTAATGTCATCTTAGGTTCTTACTCCTATAGAAACGAACTAAGTACCTTGCGTTTGGGTTGTTAAAAAGAGGATTATCTGTTGTGTTGTGTCTTTTCTTGAGTAGGCACTTGCCCTTCTGCGTTCTGCCATGAGTTGAAAAAAGCTTTGGGCCCTTTCAAGTTCTTTGCTCTTGGATTTAGCAGCCTTCAGAATATGAACTAAAATAAACCGCTGTTCTCTTAAATTTCCCAGTCTCAAGTTATAGTTTATAGTGACATAAAACAGATTAAGGCAACAAATACCTAATTCCTCTAGACTGTAGGTTTTAACCTACCTTACAAATAGATCAATGAACTTTTATTTTCTAATTCCAAAAGGTAAATAAGTACTCCTAAAACTATTTTGTATTATGAAGCATTTCTGAATCAATAACGGAAAATGAGGGGAAAAAAATAAACCTCTCATATTCGACTTACATTTCTTAGGAAAATAATCTGATTTTACACTGAAGAAATCCTCTCTTTTTTCACTAATAATTATGCATTGTAACTTGATCTTGAAAGGATTCTGCAAAATATCTGACACCTTATTTTGTGTGACTTAAACCTGGAAAGAGAAATTCAGGTTTCAGTTTTGCCACATAAGTTACTTATTTTTTCCTCAGTTTTCTCCTTGATAAGGTTTTGATATATGGCCCACCTCCTTTCAGAGTTTTGAGGCTGAAATAACTAGAAATGCTTTTAAATATTTTAATACTATAGGAATATAAATAAGTTTCAGTTATTAACATACTATACTTTGAATTACTTTAAGCCTCCCTCAGAACTCTTGGTGCATTGCCTTCCCAAGATATTTATTCTGGAAGCACCCAACCAAGAAATTCTCAGCCCTGTAGATTTTCATCCTCAAAGTCACCTTCGCAATCTTCCCATAAAACTAATGTAATAAAAGTGTTTTCATATGCACCATTTTATTGATAGAATAAATAAATATTTCCATTGATGTAATGAAAAATATAAAGGCAAGGATTTTTGATACAGGGACAATATAAATAAAAAGCAGGTTAAAATTAATATCCAGTGAGATGGAAAGAAATCACTGTACTAGAAATAGGGACACCTACAGTTTGCATTCAGTGTAATGACCTTCATCAGTACACTTCACTTCTCTGGGGCTAGTTTTCACTCTTCTAATATGAAAAGGTTACCTCTGATATTTTAAGGGCCCCTCTAACTCCAAACTCTATGAAGCTGTGCACCATTTTTTTCACAATACTTCATATTTTGTTGACATATCAGCAGGGAACTTCACACTTCATTGGAAATCCATTAAAACAATTACCATGTCATTAGTGAAGACTTTTAATTATGAGCATAGTAACCTAAAGAATTCACTGTGATAGGCAAGATTAGCTTCATGAACAAGTGCTATGTTGGGATGCACAGAGTGGAGAGCTGTCTTCCCTTTGGAGAATTCCAAGCTGTCATTCAAAAAGCAGTCAGCCTTGCTGATTAGGCATGATGGCAGAAAAGAAAAGTCAGAGAGTGGGGTACAGATTGGTAACCTTCCAGATAATTTCATGACTAAAAATGGCATAAAACAGAATAGAAACGTGTCTTATTTGACCTGATCCAATGAGATCATGGCATTTGACAGTACTGGAGGGACCACTCCAGAAATAAGGAGGAGGAGTAAGGAAGAACTGTAAATATGAATTCTTTTAAAAGGAGGGGGTATGAGTGGTGACTATAATTCTACTGAATTCATAGTAGGAACATATGGCAAAAACTCGTGACATTTCCCTGTACTCCTCAATGTTTTCATATTTTATGTGCTATTAGTAAATACGGCACTATAAAGGACTCAATCCATTGATCAATTGATTGTTTTCTTATTTTCTTAATAAAGTAGGACATCCTATAATCTTTCAACTCAAAATCAAATATGTAGTCTGAAAAAGGTTGCATATATCATATAACACTCATAGCAGCACTGAAGGTGCCTGGGCTTTGTCTCTACGCTGGTCTAAACACCTTTCAGTTCTCTCTTTGTTACTAAATCCCTTTGCCATTCATAACTTGAAAACCAATATTTCCTACAGTAGTATTCTTATGCTCTTTACATTTGTCTCAAATTTTTCTCACTGCTCTATCAAGATTATTTGATTTCAAGAGAAAATATGTTAGCTCAATAGAGAGAATTGTTTATTTTTTTTGAGATAGAAAGGAAGTATAATGTAATACTTTTAAGTATAGCTACAGGAGTTATATTTTCCAAATCTTGCCTCCTATTTATTTGCTCTGAAAAATTTTCCTAGTGTCTATATTCTCTTATATTTGTTTTCTTCCTCTGTATGATCAGAAATTCTTATACATTGGATCCTAAGAAATACCAGAAACATGATAATCTCAATTAATGTCAACAAGGTATAACTGTTTCCCATAGTATAAATGCATTGTGGACTCAAGAACTGGGATGTAAGGACTGGGAAATGTCAGGATCTCAAGTAATCATACTTTTCTTTCTGTCCCTTTATTCCATGTGATGTTACTTGTTTTTTCTCCATCTTTCTTCATTTTTTTTTTAATCTTAAGAATCAGAACACCTACATCAGAATCAATGTTCACCCAAATCTACCCAGATGTGCCAGGAGATCCATATATTATAAATTATGACAAATAGCTCTTCCCAAAACTTCAAAGGACTGTTTAGCAGCACTTCCTACATAAGGGGTATATAGAAGAAGACATTGCAAGTATATCTCTTTGAGTTATATTCTAAAATCTTTATATCCAGTCTCAAATCTCCTTTCTATACATCTCTGTCAATTATGTTCTCTCAAGTAATAACAAATAAATTTTTATAAAAGACAAACATGTTTATTGTTCCATTTTATTTTATATTATTTTATTTTATTTTTGTACCAGGGATTGAACTGAGGGGTGGTCGACCACAGAGCCACATCTCCAGCCCTATTTTGTGTTTTATGTAGAGACAGTGTCTCACTGAATTGCTTAGCGCCCTGCCCTTGCTGAGGCTGGTTTCGAACTCTCGATTCTCCTGTCTCAGCCTCCCTAAGTGCTGGGATTACAGGCTTGTGCCACCGTGCCCAGCTATTCTATTTTAAAACTTCCAGTTTCTTGTTGAGAAATATACAACAACCTTTTTCTTGTTGAGAAATATACAACAACCAAACAAGCTCTCAAAAGGCCTTTGGCTATCTAAGGCTACAGTACCTTTCCAGTATCATCTGCTGTTACTATGTACATAAAACCCAAACACTTGATGATCTCTGAAAGGGTCATATCTATGCTTTCCCACATCTGTTCCTCTTCACTAGGACATGTACACTTTCAGGTTCACATAGTGAACACCAATATATTTTGTTTCATATCTTTGAAACAATAAATCACTTTGGACTACAATTGTCAGGAAGTTTTTGAAAATTAAGTTAAAATTTGAATTACACATTGTAGAACTCACAAATTATAATTTTAAAAGAATAAATAAAGTATTTCTAATTTATTTTATAATGGTAGACCATTATTAAGGAAATATATTTTTTATGATTTTTTCACTATGATTTTTTTAGTTAGAAGAGAATGAATAAATTTTGTTTTAATTTTTAATAAAATATTTATAACATTTTTGATATGCTATTTGAAATCTAACACTAAAATTTAATATTTTCTGGTTGAGTAATATTTCGCCCAAAAAAACAAAAACAATATATGATGTAAGTTGACTATGGGTAGAAAAATTTTTAAATATTTGTAAAAGAATTGATTAATCTTCTTAACCATATTTACATGAGCAAAATAAAGATATATAATAAAATCAAGTAACATGATTTTTCAGAAATCACAAAACATAAATACATTCTATTACTTCAAATGATAACCAAAGAAAATTTTGTGTTGAAATTTAGGATCATAAAACCACAACTAGTTTACTTGAAAACTTGCTATTAAGTTTTGATTGATTTTCAATATTTTGTAGTTAACAAATACAACACTTTAACCTGTTTATATTTTTATGAATATTTTGTTTAAGGAAATTATGTGAATAAGTAAAATTTCTTTAAAACTAAGTATTTTTTAATCAAAAAACTACATATTTTCTTTTGAATTGCAGGTCAAGTTTATTTATGCTATTATTTTAGTTAGCATAATTTTCTCATTCTAAAATTCATGGTGGCATACAACTTTTATGAGGTAGATTTTTTAACAGTAAAATATCTTGTGTTATATTTTAAAATAATCTGCAACAAGTTATTTTTCTTCTTATGTATGACAACAGGTGTTCATAATTTCAAGAAAATGTCACAGACTGAATGTGCTCCTTTATCCCTGTGCGCATGTTTACTGTTATTTTGAATGGATTTTTGGACTTGTCTTTGAAAAATGATTACTCCTCAAATATTTTTACAATTAGGAGAAATTAATTAATATTTTTGGTGCATGCTTTGGAAATACCAATTCCAATTTATATTTCATAATTGATCATTTAGAATGTCATGGACATATATAGTGTCATATGGAACACTCTAAAAAAGTTGAGTGAAATACTATTGGAAAACTCTTTCTACCCAATTCTTCTGCCAAGACAGCAGTAACATCCAGTCTACTCAAAACTTTCCATTTTCCCTAGGATGGTTTGCTGATTAACAGATTCATAGACTATGATATATTAAAAATCAGCAGTCTACTTCAAATTCATACTTGTTTTTTGTACTAGATATCTAAACTTCTACTTAATCCTTCAAATTAGTTATTTTGATAGTTAAATTATCTTTCAAGCTACTAGAAGATTATGTACCCAGACCAAATATACAATAGTTTAATCTTAGGCTATATTGTGTTCCACCTGGCTAATACAGAATCCTTTTCTAAACCATTTATTTTTGGTGTTTAATTTCTAGAGTTTGGAATTTTCTTGTCTTATCTCTCAGTATTCACCTCCATGCTCCAATTTGAAAGATGCAGGAAAAACACAGATTTGCCAGAACAAGCGTAAGAGTCCATGGTCTCAAAGATTGGAACAAGAAGTTATCAATTCAGGCAGCCTGACTCAACAGAATAGAAAAAAAGCTTCAGAAATAAATTAGAAATTTAAGGGAATAGAGAAGACAGCCTAAAATCAAAGGTGTTCCATGATGAACTCTTGAATAATTACTGAACTGATAATGAAAATAGTCCACGGAAAAAGGGTGGATAGGGTAATGAAGAAGATTTTGGACAAATTTGGGTGTTTAGTTAG
Organism: Geosciurus inauris; assembly: GCA_004024805.1. Classification (NCBI taxonomy): domain Eukaryota; kingdom Metazoa; phylum Chordata; class Mammalia; order Rodentia; family Sciuridae; genus Geosciurus; species Geosciurus inauris. The sequence goes on from PVHX01006072.1 coordinate 100,905, forward strand.
TGACATAACTTTCATGCATGGACCAAAATTAATTAAAAGTATAAGTGTCAAGTTGTGGCTCTATTTGAACAACAGAGCCTTATGTGTAAAGTAGCTTGTGCATTTTCTCCATTTTCAACAGTAAGAGTTACTAACTAGTGCTAGTAAAACTGAACAATTATGCCTATTGAATAAAATGCAGAAAACAAAGAATGATATAGTATTGAAAATGGAGCCCCTGTGGACTTGTGCCCGAATTCTACTTTGACCGCAATTCAGAGATTGAGGAGAAAGAGAAGGAGGAGGAAAGGGAGGAAAAAGAGGAGGGGAGAGAGAAATGGAGAGGATTAGGTGGGGGGAAGAGAGAGAGAGAGAGAAGAGAGAGGAGAGATACATATCTAATATCTTAACTAAGAAAATTAGTTACAGCAAATGGCCATAGACTACAACACAAGAAATCTGATATTTTGAATATTTATTGTGCTATTATCAATTATAAGTCACAAATTTTGATATCAAAGAGATTCTCACAGATACATCTGTTGGAATAACTGACACACATTAAGAATAAAAGAAGTACTCGTTGCAATTCTGAGTGTGTGTGTGTGTGTTTATGTGCTTCACATAGAACATGAGAATGGTAGAGATGTTAAATTATTGATGTGAATTGATAGCCTTTCCTTCCTTTTTTTCCCTGTCACATATGCTCTCCAAATTCCTGATGAAATAAGTAGCCATTAGTTAATATAAAAGTTACTAAACAGTTTTCTCTTTAAGACATAAACATTACAGAGTAAGAATTTTTATTACTGATGCTGTTTTGGAATGGAATTTAGATACTTTTTAGAAACAGTAGGTAATATCTTCATTTATATTAGTTGTTAGTGTGATTATATATTATGAAAAATTGTTTTCATATATCCCTTTTCTCCTTTCTGAGCAGCAGTCATCCATTTGGGATCACATTGATATGGAAATATCTAAATGAGTTAATTTGTCTGTTGTTTGCACTATTATTTTTGTCTTATCTTTCTTTTACTCCTCTTCATCTTTCTGTTAAGTGGATGACTATCTGGCATATCAAGATATCTCAAAGTTATATCTAGTTTTTGGAAGGTACAATAAATCCACTATACTTCTTAGATCCCTTAATTAATTGTTCAAATAAGTCTGCTTATATATGCTATAAAACTAGAAAGGATTAATTCATTTAAACTGGTGTCCTAAATATGGATAGGATCTATTTTCCTCATGTATGGTCTAACATAATTTACTTATCATTTTGCTTTTGTATTTTCAATGTATTCCCACTATTCTCATCACAGAAGATGCTCCAAGGCTCCAAATAACTATGTGAAAATTCTGTACTTAATAGATTTATGTCAATTAGACTTATAAAGAAACTGTTACTTTTATTCCAACTTTTATCCTTCCAGTTAAAGCCTATTAAAACATTACCAAGTAGTTTATAAAAGCAATGAAATTCATGAATTCAATACACTGTGAATAATAAGGAACAAACCAAAAAGCAGAATAAGTATGTTTATCAGGACAATTTACTGTGCATTATTATTTCAGACACCACATCTAGAATTTCTATTTCAATAAGCTGAGTTAGCATGAAGAAATCACTGTCACTCTATGTCCTTATTATAGCAATTTTTGCCTTGACCTTGTAAAATGGTTTATAAATATGCATATTTAGTGTTTTCTATCTCCTCTCCTAGATTCGTAAGATCCTTCTGGGTAGGTCATAACATCAATATTTGTGTGTATTTAATGTTTTCATATGTAGCATGACCTTTGACATCAGATTAACTTAAGCTAGAAACTCAAATACAAATAACAGTGTATTTGAGTTTCTCAGTGTTTCATCACTGAGAGATACTGACAATAATAAAAACTTTTGCAATTACATAAGCATCTGCACAGTTGCAAAATATTTTGCTTTCTAAGAATTTGATCTTGAATATGTTTATTAACTTCTCTGGGCCTTAGTTTCTTCACCTGATATATTAATTTAAAATTTTCTATAGTAAATGGATCAATGACAATAAAATAAGTAAAATAACTGGAATATTACCTAGTATACAATAAATCCTTTTGCTACCTCTTTTAATTTGAATCTTAATCAGTATTTATTTCTTTCTTATTTTAAAAAAATTATTGATTCAGAACTGGATCTAGAAAATATCAGTAAATAAAGTTTATTAACAAAATAAATGTTATAGAATGATAGTTTTTTTCAGTATGTTGGTTTACAAATATGATGCTATTGAGCAAATATCACATGAAAATGCATATCATATAAGTGCTACATTTACTTCAAAAAATATTTTATGGGTTGGGGCTGTAGCTCAGTAGCAGAGTGCTTGCCTAGCATGTATGAGCCACTGAGTTCCATCTTTAGCACCATATAAAAATAAATAAACAAAATAAAGGTATTCTGTCCATCTACAATTACAAAAAATTTTTAAAATATTTTATCAAATAAATACTTCAATGGACTATGTTGTCTTTTAAAATGCTGGGTAGGACATATGATTTATGAGGTAGAGTGTGGACCTCTAGACTCAAAATCACTTGAGTTGTAACACAATTTACATCAATCATTTACACCAATAACTAACTGGTTGTGTGATCTGAGTCTTAGCAATTTAGTGATATATTTTAATACTTTGTAAAATTATTATTAAATAGGACTAATAGCACTATTATGAGATATAAATACACAAACTCTTAGGAAGATATTTTATTTACTGTAGAAATAACAATGCATTTAGCTCATATAGTCATCCTCACCAATATCATCAAAGCTTTCTATTTGCTAGACCATATCAATATATCTCAAATTCTTTTCTCTTCATTCTTTATTCTAATATATCACAGATTCTTCAAGTAATTTCCTCAGAAAGTGTTTTGAGCCTGTTAAATTATAAATCTATCCTTGATCTCTTTCATTCCAATAAAATTTAACATTTATTTATTTGAATTACATGAATGTTTTATTTGTATTATCAGCTAGAACAGCATTTCTGTTGTGTTCTATTTGCATATAAGCACTTTTTCAATATTTCTTTGACTTTAAATTTCATGTTGAATATTATTCCATGAATTTTCAACACTTTCTAATGTACACTGAGAAAATGTATAACCTACTCCTTAAACATGGTTAAATATCAGTCAATGTTCACAAATTGTATCTTGCTATGCTTTTAAACTTTAAACTTTTATAATTCAAACTTTAGTTGAACATTCCAGAAAATAGTGTGACATGAGTTCACTTTCTTGTACTAAAGCAATTTCAAAATTAACATATATGGACATAGAGCTAAAGAATACATATAACAAAAAAAGAATGTAATTGTGGAAAAATATGCTTACACAAATTTAATTATGAGATTTTCCTTTGAAACTTTAAAAACTGAGAATAATGCCTATTTTTGTTTTCATACATGCAATGCTTTTTGATTTATATAATTTAAAAACGTACACAATTCACTGGTTCATTCTCTCTGAAATTATAAGCTAATATGACCAAAACAAAATCTATTTTTATGACACACTGGTTCACTACACAAAATAAGCTAAATATAAGAAATTTATACAATTTAATTTATAAGAAATTGCTGCCTGAATGAACATTTCTAAAATCTCATAGATAAATTAAGCATTTTCTATGACTTTAAGAATACTTAATAACACTCATTACTTAAAGAATATTAACTCAGAGCCGGGCGCGGTGGCTCAAGCCTGTAATCCCAGCACTTAGGGAGGCTGAGACAGGAGAATTGCGGGTTCAAAGCCAGCCTCAGCAATGGCGAGGCTGCTAAGCAACTCAGTGAGACCCTGTCTCTACATAAAACACAAAATAGGGCTGGGGATGTGGCTCAGGGGTCGAGTGCCCCTGAGTTCAATCCCTGGTACCAAAAAAAAAAAA